>MDKI01132829.1:0-50592 GCA_005239505.1 Nicotiana paniculata | reverse complement strand
TTAGGGGTCTAACGCCTGGCTAACGCCAGGCACCCCCTGGCGTTTGGGGTCTAACGCCTGGCACCCCCTGGCGTTTGAGGTCTAACGCCTGGCTAGCGCCAGGCTTGTCCCGGATCGCTCCTTTTCAACTCTTGCACGTATTTTCCGACGTTTATGCTCTCATTTAGCTCGGCTTCCATTTCCAACTCACCTGCACATTAAATAAACTCCATTAGGCACACATGACGTGTATTTTTATCATTAAAGCACATAAAATGCAAGGTATATAATGCTTAAAATCATGAATTCTAGCCACGCATCAAGGAGTTAAGAATTTTAACCCATAAGCTTCCTCTAAAAATCCCTCAAAATATCATCCTAATCTGAGCTCTCTAGGACCAATAGTGAATAATGAAATTAAACCATCGCACTTAGCCCCTTTTCTAATAGAGATCTCGCTTATGCGAGCCTTCAACAGCACATGCGGTACCGCACCTACGGAAAATCCATTGCAAGTGCGAAAATGACTTAAGAGGGGCTGGGTCCGCTTTTGCGAGCCCACATCTGCGCTCCTCTTCCGCTTCTGCGGATCAATCTCCGCACCTATGGCCCCAGCTTGAAAGGGCAAAAACCGCTTCTGTGACACCGCACCTGAGGCCCAAAGTGTGCAGGTTCGATTACACTAGGTGCAGCAGCTTCAGCAATTGCATATGTCCAAAACTCAATCCATTACGCATTCAAAACACACTCGAGGCCCTCGGGACCTTAATCAAACATACCAACAAATACTAAAATACCATATGAAGTTAGTTGAGCCCTCAAACCACATCAAAAACGCTAAAATCATGAATCATCCTCCGATTCGAACTTAAAGAACTTGAAACTTCAAAATTCGGCAACAGATGTTGAAACCTATCAAACCACGTGCGGTTAAACCCATATCTTGCAAACAAGTCATATTCAACCCATTGTACCTACTCCAACTTCCGGAATCAGAATCCAACCCTGATACCAAAAAGTCTATTACTGGTCAAACTCTCCAAAACTTTGACTTTCGCTATTTCAAGCCTAAATGAGATACAGACCTCCAAAGCACAATCCAGAACACCCCTAAGTCCAAAATCACCTAACGGAGGTAACGGAACTCCATTCCGGAGTCGTCTATACACAATTTCGACCAGGTCCAAATCGTAAGGATTAAGCTCCCATTTTAGGGACTAAGTGTCCCAAAACACTCCAAAAGCTAAAATGAAACCTCCCGGCAAGTCAAAATAATAAAAAAAGATACGGGGGAAGCAGTTAACAGGGGATCGGGGCTATAACTCTCAAGACGACCGACCGGGTCGTCACATCCTCCCCATCTTAAAATAATTATTTGTCCTCAAACGACTATAGAGACATACTTGAAGTTGTGAAAAGATGAGGATAACGGTTGCGCATATCCTTCTCGATCTCCCAAGTCGCCTACTCGACCGGCTAACCCCTCCACTGAACCTTTACTGAAGCAATGTTCTTTGACTTTAGTTTTCTAACCTGCCTGTCCAAAATAGCCACTGGATCCTTAACATAAGATAGATCCTTGTCCAAATGGATTGAGTTGAAATCCAATACATGAGCCGGATCACTATGATACTTCCAAAGCATGGTAACGTGGAGTACCGGATGAACCCCTCCTAGGCTGGGAGGTAAGGCAACTCATAAGAAACCTCCCCAACACGCCGCAACACCTCAAAAAGACCAATGTAACTTGGTCTCAGCTTGCCTTCCTTCCCAAACCTCATAACGCCCTTCATAGGTGATACCCGCAGCAAAACCCGCTCTCCAACCATGAATTATACATTGCAAACCTTTCGGTTTGCGTAACTTTTCTATCTGGACAAGAATGTGCGAAGTCGATCCTCAGTCACCTTCACCTTATCCAGGGCCTCCTGGACCAAGTCTGTTACCCAATAATCAGCCCTCGTCTGGCTCGAACAAACCCACCGGGGTCCGAGACCACTTACTATATAGAGCCTCGAACGGTGCCATTTAGATGCTTGACTGATAAGTGTTGTTGAAGGAAAACTCTGCAAGTGACATGAACTGGTCCCATGACCCTCCAAACTCACGGATCATATCCTCTAATATCTGAATAGTGCACTTGGGCTGTCCGTCCTTCTGAGGGTGAAATGTTGTGCTCAGCTCCACTCTAGTACCCGACTCCTGTTGTACGACCCTCGAGAACCGTGATGTAAAATGTGCACCCCAGTCAAAGATAATAGATACCGGTACGTCATAAATCCTAACGATCTCACAGATGTAGATTTGAACCAGATGAGAGTTATGAGCCTCCTGAAGAATCAACTTACGCAAACTATCTACATTAGGCACACATAGTCTGCCCTGCATCCTCAATGTGCCATCATCCTCAATAGTGACCTCCTTAGCATCACTGTGTTGGACCGTGTCCTTAAGGACAAACAGGTGGGGGTCATCGTACTGACATTCCCTGATACAATCATAAAGAGAAGACCGAGAGACCACATGAGCCAACACTCGACTCGACTTAGAAATATCCAATCTCACCAACTAGTTGGCTAAGGCCTTAACATCCAATGTTAAGGGTCTCTCTGCTACTGGAAGATATGCTAAACTCCCCAAACTCTCCGCTCGGCGACTCAAAGAATCAACCTGCATATTGGTCTTCCCAGGGTGGTACAAAACAGTGATATCATAGTCCTTAAGTAGCTCCAACCACCTCCGTTGACACAATTTAAGATCATTTTGCTTGAACAGATGTTACAAACTCTGATGATCGGTGTAAATCTCACAAGAAACACCGTACAAATAGTGCTGCCAAATATTTAGGGTGTGAACAATAGATGTTAACTCAAGTTGATGGACAAGATAGTTCTTCTCATGCACCTTCAGCTACCTGGATACATAGACAATCACCCTGCCGTCCTGCATCAACACCGCGACAAGACCAATCCATGATGCATCTCAATATACAGTATAGGACCTCGAACCTGTAGGTAATACCGATATTGGGGCTGTAGTCAAGTTGTCTTGAGCTTCTGAAATCTCTCCTCACACTCCTCTATCCACCTGAATGGACCACCGTTCTGGGTCATCCTGATCATAGGTGCTGCAATAGATGAGAATCCCTCTACAAAACAAATGTAATATCCCGCCAAACCAAGAAAACTACGGATCTCCATAGCCGCTGACGGTCTAGGCCAACTCTGCATTTCTTCCACCTTCTTCGGATCCACCTTGATCCCATCACTCGATACTACATGACCCAAGAATGCCACTGAGTCTAGCCAAAACTCACACTTTGAAAATTTTGCATACAACTTCTTTTCTCTCAAGGTCTGAAGCACAGTCCTCAGGTTCTGCTCATGATCCTCTCGAGTACGGGAGTACACCAGAATGTCGTTAATAAGCAAAATGAAGAATGAGTCAAGATAGGCCGGAACACATTGTGCATCAAATGTATAAAGGCAGATGGGACATTGGTCAGCCCAAAAGAGATATAATGAAACTCAGAGTGACCATATCGGGTCCTGAAAGCATTCTTTGGGATATCTGGCTCCCGAATCTTCAACTGATGATAGCCTGAACGCAAGTCAATCTTGGAGAACAACCTGGCACACTGTAACTGATCAAATAAGTCATCAATGTGAGGCAATGTATACATGTTCTCATTGTAACTTTGTTCAGTTGGCGATAATCGATACACATATTCATAGAACCATCATTTTCTTCATAAACAAGACCCGAGCAACCCAAGGTGACACACTGAGACTAATGAAGCCCTTATCAAGTAACCCTTCAACTGATCCTTCAAATCCTTCAACTCAGGAGGATCCATACGGTAAGGAGGAATAGAGATGGGTTAAGTGTCCGACAACAAACCAATGCCAAAATCAATATCTATGTTTATGTTTCTACTCCGATGGGAAATTCTCTTATTGTGGACCACGTATATCGGTCATGTTTGATTACTATCAGTGGTTTTGATACCAGAGCTTATTTTCTACTACTCAGTATGGTAGATTTTGATGTTATATTGGGTATGGACTGGCTGTTTTCCTATTACGCTATTCTTGATTGTCACGCCAAGAAGTGACGCTGGCTATGCCAAGATCTCGGAGGTTAGAGTGGAGGGGTTCCTTGGAGTATGCTCCCCGCCAAGTCATTTCTTTTCTTAAGGCTCAGCGGATGGTTGGGAAGGGGTGTGATGCATATTTGTCTTATGTGAGAGATGTTAGTACTGAGACCCCTACAGTGGAGTCAGTTCCAGTTGTGAGAGACTATTCTGATGTATTTCCAGTTGATCATCCGAGTATGCCACCTGATAGAGACATTAATTTCGGCATTGATTTGTTGTCGGGCACTCAGCCCATTTCCATTCCTCCTTAACGCATGGCTCCTCCTGAGTTGAAGGAGTTGAAGGAGTTGAAGGATCATTTACATGAGTTTCTTGAGAAGGGATTCATCAAGACCAGTGTATCACCTTGGGGTGCTCCGGTATTATTTGTGAAGAAAAAAGATGGCTCGATGCGTATGTGTATTGACTACCGGCAGTTGAGTAAGGTGACAGTGAAGAACAGATAACCATTGACTTGCATTGATGATCTATTTAACCAGTTATAGGGTGCTAGGGTGTTCTCCAATATTAATCTACATTCTGGTTATCATCAGTTGAAGATTCGGGAACCGGATATCCCGAAGACTTCTTTCAGGACCAGATATGGCTACTATGAGTTCATTGTTATGTCATTCGGGCTGACCAACGCCCCAGTAGCCTTCATGCACCTGATGCACAGCATATTTCAGCCTTATCTTGATACTTTCGTCATTGTGTTCATTGATGACATTCTGGTATATTCTAGGTCCCAGGAGGACCATGAGCAGCACTTGAGGATCGTGCTTCAGACATTGAGGGAGAAGAAGTTGTATGACATGTTTTCTAAGTGTGAATTTTGGCTTGATTATGTGGCATGCGTAGGTGGTTGGAGTTGCTAAAGGACTATGACATCACTATATTATACCACTCGGGGAAGGACAATGTGGTGGCCGACGCCTCTAGTCGTCGGGCGGAGAGTTTGGGGAGTTTGGCATACCTTCATGCAGCTGAGAGGCCTCTAGCCTTAGATGTTCAGTCCTTAGCCAGTCAGTTTGTGAGATTGGATCTTTCTGAGCCTTGCCGGGTATTAGCTTGTGTGGTTGCTCGATCTTCCCTTCATGACCATATCAGAGAGCGCCAGTATGATGATCCCCACCTTTTGTTCTTCAGGATAGAGTCCGGCGGTGTGATGCCAGAGATGTGACTATAGGAGAGGATGGGGTGATGAGGATGCAGAGCCGTATCTGTGTGCCCAACGTAGATAGGCTTGGGGAGTTTATTCTTGAGGAGGACCATAGTTCGTGGTATTCCATCCATCCGGGTACCGCGAAGATGTACAAGGATCTGAGACAACACTAATGGTGGAGAAGGATGAAGAAGGATATAGCAGAATTTGTAGCCAAGTGTCTCAACTATCAGCAGGTCAAATGTGAGCACCAGAGACCGGGAGGGTTACTTCAGCAGATTGAGCCTCCAGAGTGGAAGTGGGAGCGGATCACCATGGAATTTGTGGTTAGACTTCCTCGGACTTTGAGGAAGCATGATGTTATTTGGGTGATTGTGGATCGGTTGACAAAATCAACCCATTTCATTCCGGTAGTGACTACATATTCATCTGAGAGGTTGTTCTGAGATTTATATCAGAGAGATGGTTCGCCTCCACGGTATTCCAGTATCTATCATTTCAGACAGAGGTACACAGTTCACTCCACGGTTCTGCAGAGCCGTTCAGCAGGAGTTAGGCACCAGGGTAGAGTTGAGCACAACTTTTCACCCTCAGAGGGACGGGCAGTCCGAGCGCACGATTCAGATTCTTGAGGATATGCTTTGTGCCTGTGTGATGAATTTTGGAGGGTCATGGGATCGATTCTTGCCTCTTGCAGATTTTTCTTACAACAACAGCTACCAGTCCAGCTTTCAGATGGCGCTGTATGAGGCATTGTATAGTAGACAGTGCAGGTCTCCCGTGGGATGGTTTGAGCTGGGCGAGGCCCGCTTGTTGGGTACAAACTTGGTTCGGGATGCCCTGGAAAAGGTGAAGGTGATTCAGGAAACACCTGACACAGCTCAGTCCAGGCAAAAGAGCTATGCGGATCGGAAGGTTTGTGACTTGGCATTAATTGTTGGTGATCGGGTTCTGCTTCGAGTATCGCCTATGATAGGGCGTCATGAGGTTCGGAAAGAAAGGCAAGCTAAATCCAAGATTTATTGGCCCTTTTGAGGTGTTGCGACGTGTTGGGGAGGTTGCTTATGAGCTAGACCTGCCTCCCAGCCTAGCAGGGGTTCATCCGGTGTTCCACGTCTCCATGCTCCGGAAGTATCACGGTGACCCGACTCACGTCTTGGATTTAAGCCCAGTCCAATTGGACAAGGATCTATCATATGCTGAGGAGCATGTGGCTATATTGGACAGGCAGGTCAGAAAGCTTAGGTCAAAGGATATTGCGTCAGTAAAGGTTCAGTGGAGGGGTTAGCCAGTCAAGGAGGCGACTTGGGAGACCGAGTAGGATATACAGAGACAATACCCTCATCTTTTCCCAGCTCCAGGTATGTTTCTATGCTCGTTCAATGACGAATAATTTTTTTAAGAGGGAAAGGATGTAACGACTCGGCCGGTCATTTTAAGAATTTGCGCCCCGATCCCCTTTTTACCGTTTCTCCCATGTCTATTTATGTTATTGGAACTTGTCGGTGCATGGAGTGATGAAATCCAGGGTGATTTTGGACACATAATCCATAAATGTGGAATTTAGCTTTAGAAATCTGGCCGTAGCTAGAGCTGTGTGAAGACGGATCCAGAATGGTATTCCTTTGACTCAGTTAGCTCCGTTGGGTGATTTCGGGGTTAGGAGCATGCTCGGAATGTGTTTTCGAGGTCGGTTGTGGATTTAGGATCGAATTAGTGAAAGTTAGAATTTCGGCGATTTCGCGATAGGTGAGATTTTAAAATCGGTCTCGAAATGGATTTTTGAAAGAGATAGCAGGTCCGTAATGTCATTTAGGACCTATGCGCAAAATTTGAGGTCATTCAACTGAGTTTAGACGTATGATGTGAATTCTAGAATTTTCCTAAGTTTTTAAGCTTGAATCTATGCATAATTGATGATTTTAATGTTATGAGATATGTTTAAGGCTCGAACAAGTTTGAATGAGGTATTAGGATGGGTTGCTAGGATTGGTTGAGGTCTCGGGGGCCTCGGGTGTGTTTTGGTGCCCAAACGGGCATATTTTAGCCTAAGTCTTTTGCTGGTTTTCCGGTTTTACAGCAGTAGATAAGTGTTCTTTGCAATCGCGTGAATCAGTCCGTGATCACGTAGTGTTAGGTTGAGGTGGTCAGAGATTGTTCTTCATGATCGCACAAGTCGATCCATGATCGCATGGTTCAGGTAAGTTTGTCTCCGCGATCGCACGCCCAGGATCGCGATCGTGTAAGGTATCCTAAGGCTGGGGGAGGTGCATTGTTTTCCTATATGCGGTCGCGTGGCCTCATACGCGATTGCATGGCTGTATGGTCAGAAGGTCTACGATCATAGACATTTAACCGCGATCGCGATGAAGGAATTTTAGGTGTGTGCTTCATTACTCTCCGCGATCGCGACTCACTGTACGCGATCGCATAAGGCAAATGCCTGGGCAGAATATTAAAACACCAAATCCGAGGGTTTATGCCATTTTTATATTTTCTAATTTGAGAGCTCGAGAAGGGAAATTTTTGAAGACTTTTGCACCTGGGTAACTTAGGTAAGTGATTTTTATCCCTGATAGATCATATTCCATGATCTCAATCTTAAATTCAACCTTTAATTTCGAAAATTATGGGGAAAATGGGATGAACTTCATAGACCGAATTATTGAGTTTTGGTTGGGTATTTGACCTCCGATTTGAGAGATTCTTATCTGGTTAGACTCGTGAGTGAATGGGTGTCCGGAAAATATAAATTTTAGCCGATTCTGAGACGTGGGCCCGGGGAACTTTTTGGGCGAATTTTCTAAATTCACGTACTAGCTATTTTGTTCTCGTGAAGTTATATTTACACCATGCAATCGATTTGAATAGATTTGAGCCACTCGGAGTCTGATACTCGTGGCAAGAGCTTAGTATTTAGTTGATTAGCGTAGTCCGGGTAAGTGGCTTGCCTAATTCTGTGTTGGGGATCTTCCCTTAGGCATTTTATACTATTTTGTTATGTGGACGCCGTGTACGCGGGGTGATGAGTGCGTACACGGGTCATTTTTTCTAAAATCCTATTACTCTCCCATGAAAACGCTCATTTTCATTCATATTTTACTGTTTCCTATCTTAATTGAGTAGATAGCCTAAGTGTAAGCATGCCTATCTGTTTTGACTTGAATTCCTCTTAGTTCCTACTAGTCACATCATGCTTAGGTAGTTTTACGCTATTCTTACCTGTTGTTTTTCCTGGATTGATTACTTAAGGCATAATTGACATACTTTTGTTTTGCATATTTAAATTGTGATTACGGACCGAGATACGGAAGCTTTCCCCCTGTACTGCATTTCAAATTTAAATTGAGACTACGGACCGAGATCCGGGAGCTTTCCCGCTGTACTGAAATGCATATTTAAATTGGGACTACGGGCAGAGATCCGGGAGCTTTCCCCGTGTACTGCATTGCACATTTAAATTTGGACTACAAAATGAGATCTGAGAGCTTTCCCCGTGTACTGCATTGCACATTTAAATTTGGACTACAAAATGAGATCTGAGAGCTTTCCCCGTGTACTGCATTGCACATATACTATTAAGATATATGATGTGCTGAGTCGAGGGCTCTCTTTATGTTATTAAAGTTTTTCCGTTTTCGTTAATCATGTCTACCATTGCTTGTCTATCTTTCACTGATTTAAAATTGTATAATGACTTGTTTTACAAACTCAGTAGGGCCTCCACCTGACCTCGTCACTACATGACTGGGGTTAAGCTTGGCACTTACGTAGTACCGAATGTGGAGTACTCACACCCTTTCATGCGCATGTTTTACCCATGTGCAGATCCAGGTACCAGCACTCAGTATCGTGGCTAGGAGTTTTCTACCAGCAGCCAGGAGACCGCGAGGTAATTCTGCCGCGTCCGCAGAATCCCACGAGTGCCCTTCTACTCTAGCATAGGCATATAAAGACTTGTACATTTTCCCGTTGTTTCATTGTATAGAGCCATATTTGTTAAAGAGCTTGTGACTATGGTGACATTCCGGGTTTTGGGAAGTAAAATTGTATATGCTGAGCAGCTACATTATATCTATTTGATATCCTTTCTGTCTTTATTTTATTGATTCTGTTATTTCCTGCAAATTCTAGTCTTACCTAGTCATAGAGACTAGGTGCCGTCACGATACCTTTCGGAGGGTAAATTGGGTCGTGACAAGCTACCAACAACAATAACCTGAAGCTGCACACAAAAATGTACAGAAGTGTAGTATGAGCAAACCACATCGGTGCCAAGTAAGTATCAAGATTAACCTCGGTGAAGTAGTGACGAGGACTAGTCAAGACACCACCGGTCTAATAAATAAAAAGGCATAAATGTATAAAATACCGAAACATCATATCTATCTAAAGATTTTTCAATATAATTAACGATACGATCGAATAATACAGAAGGAAATTCAATAATTACGATCAACAGACAACATAATAGAAATACGCAAAGAGGATGGAAAGCAAATGGCGAGAATCACAACCTAATAAAAACACTAGCAACTCAGCACTGCATTAATTTATCTACGTCAAGCCTTCGCCAATAAACTCAATAAAACTGGTCAACCTTTAAGTGAAAACCTTTAAATCGTGAGTTTATTTTGGAAGCTTTAAAGATATACTCATTTCCGAATAGAGAAATTTCTTCTTTGAAACATACTTTCTCTGAATGTATATTTATATATTTTTATAAAGAGAAATCTTAACAACATAGTCTCTTCAAAATACGCGGTGTTTAAATATACTTTCCCAAATACTGCTCTTTCAAATATCATCAAACACGTGATGTTCAATATATATTTTTCCAAGTACTGCTCTTTCAATCATCAAAATACGTGATGTTCAAAATATATTTTCCCAAGTACTGCTCTTTCAAATATCATCATTCTGCAAGACAAATGCTTTTCAAATATACTTACGAAAAAGAATTCCTTTAGACATAACTTTTCCTGGAAATAATTTCTTTTCAGCTATACTTTTCAATATTCATATTTATATCTTTCGATCCAAATCTCCTCAATCATAAAATTACCGGAACTCAGTACGCTACTCAGAATTTGTCATGCAATGCAGTACAGGGGGAAAGCTCCCGGATCTCTGTCCGTAGTCCCAATTTAAATATGTGATGCAGTACAGGGGGAAAGCTCCCGGATCTCTATCAGTAGTCTCAATTTAAATATGCAGTGCAGTCCAGGGGGAAAGCTCCCGGATCTTTGTCCGTAGTCCCAATTTAAATATGCAATGCAACCACTGAGATAACAACCAGAATGCGACAGAAACAACATATATTGCCACAACCGACACGAAAGCAAACAAGGCTGAATACAAAGTGCGATGAGCAAATCAATACAAAGACTTAAATCACAAAAGTGGTAACAACTCGTTCATAAGAAGTAGCCACCTAGAGGAATGCCAAGCACAAAGAGAGAACATCATAACGAGGGGAAGACAAGACGAATATAGCAACGATTCTATACATTCAAGTTTGCAACCAAGAAACCAAATCATCTCGACAAGGGAATTGGCTATAACCAATCTCACTTAGACAATTAGCTTCACCGAATAAACTCAGTTTTATCAATGCTCAGTAAATAGGCAGAATCAAAGAATACCATCAACATGGACAGTCATCAATTAAACGTAAGTAGTACTTAAGAGAAAAATCATTTAAATCACAACGTACGACTCACGAGCATGCTTGACCAATGTATAGATATTCCAATTTCTTGTTAAACATTTATATTGTGAGATTATACTAGTTCTAGTCACATAGGCAACGTATGAAGGAAGACATAGCAGGACGGTAGGAAAAACAAAATTTTCATTTAGGTAAATTAAGATCATATAAGAAACAAGGAGTGCTAGGCAAGTACTTCTAAATTGAACAGGAAGAGATGCGACTAGAAATCAAGAATTCAGATATAACTTCAAAATACATATAAAACGTATAAGCAACGATTCCGAATAATAAAGTTTCAATATTTGCAAATTTATAAAAATCGACCCAAAAGCCGACCCCCGGGCCCGCACCTCGGAACCCGACAAATTTTACGAATTCCGATTACCCATTCCGATACGAGTTCACCCGTACTAAATTTATCTAATTACGATAACACTTGGTCATTAAAATCATGAATTTTTGTTTTTGAAGTTTTCTTTCAAAACCCACAATCCTCTCAACCCAAAACACAATTTAAATGATAAAAAAAAAAAAAAACTAATTCATGAAATATATTTAATTCTAGTGGAAGAACACTTACCCATTTGATTTGTGTGAAAATCCCTCAAGGAATCGCCCAAAACCGAGTTTTAGAAGTCAAAATATGTTTAAAATGGTGAAACCCCCAATTTTTGAAACTTATAATGTGCCCAGGCTTTTAAAGCATCGCGATCGCAGGAATCGAGGCGCGATCGCGTAGAAGGAAAATGAAGCAGGCTTAAAATGCTCTACGCGATCGCGTAACAGCTTATGCAATCGCGTATAAGGAGTAAGTTGGCTTCTGCGATCGCGTATAAGGAGTAAGTTGGCTTCTGCGATCGCGAACCAACTATTGCGATCACAATGAAGGAAATTACTGGGCGAGTCAGACACTCTATGCGATCGTGGATCCTTCTATGCGATTGCATAGAAGGAAACCAAATAACAGTTTTCAGCAGTTCAAAATAGCGAAAATGGACCCAGAACCTATCCGAAACACACCCGAGGCCCCCCGGGACCCTGTCCAAATGCACAAACAAGTCTTATAACTTAATATGGACTCGCTCGAGGTTCCAAATCACATAAAATAACACTAAAAAGACGAATCAAACAAAAAATCAATGAAATTTCTCAGAACTTCTTAAACATCAATTTTTGCATTTAAGGTCCGAATCACGTCAAACTAAGTCCGTTTCTTACCAAATTTCACAAATAGCACATATAAGACATATCAAACCTGTACCAGGCTCCGGAACCATGATACAAGCCCAATATCACAGGTTTCACCTCAAATTTTATTTTCAAAAACATTTATATTTTTCAGAAAACAATTTTTTTTTAAAATTCAATTTCTCGGACTTGAGACCTCGGATTCGATTCCGGGCATACGCCCAAGTCCCATATTTTCCTACGGGCCCTCCGGGACCGTCAAATCACGGGTCCGGTTCCAGGTCCGGGTCCGGGTCCGGGTCTGTTTACCAAAAATGTTGGCTGAAGTCAACTTTATTCAATTTTCTAATACAAAATTATCATTTTTATCAGTTTTTTTCTCATAAAGGCTTTACGGTAACATGCCTGGATTACGCACACAAATCGAGGTGAGATAAAAGGAGATTTTCCGACCTCAGAACACAGAATTAGATAGAATATACTTGATGGCCCTTTTGGGTCATCACACAATGACCCTACTAGTTCTCGGGGTCAAGAAAAGGCTAGGAAGGGAAAGAGGAGGGTAGAAAATAATACTCCATCTTTTCCACCCTCTTTAGAGATATTAATGTGTTTTTTTGTTAATTTGCAGGTTCATCCCGAGTAATAGGACTACAATAATAATCACCAAAGCCATCAGAAAGCTTTATGATGGCCCTTATGCGACTTGGACTGATTTCCCATTCTTGCTGAAGGAGCAAATTTTCAATCAATTTAAGGTACAAATGTTCTTTTAAACAGTTTAATTATTTATATTTATGATATTTCCATATAATGTTAAACATTTGAAATACAGAGAAAGTGTGTATGGGAACACCGCTATAGCGCGGAAGTGGCTGCAAATTTTCATCACAAATCTCGCAAGCGGTTGTCGCATACTTTCTCCGAAGCTAGAAAGAAGAACAAGAAGCCTCACTAGTTACTTCAAAATTTGTGGGATGATTTGCAAAGGCAATGGCTTACTGCAAAGTTCTTAGAGAAGAGCGAAAAAGGAAAGAAAGCTCGCGCATCTGAGAAGGGAGGCTCCTTGCACACTGGAGGTGCGATCAGCCTAGGGACAATAAAAAGAAGATTGGTACGTAATTGCTTAATTTATTTTAATTTTCAAAGTATATCTATTTTATTTATTAACTAAATTAATTTGTTTTCAAGAAAAGAAGTTAGGCGTCCAATGAACCAAGATGAGCTATTCAAGGAGACACATATTGTAAAGAAGAAGAAAGAGACGGATCACGAAAGGTGGGTCGAGGGGCGGGCCTCGACTGTATATGTAAGTTTTCACTTCTCATTAAGTAATTTAATTTACTTTTATAAAAAAATTGAAATACTAATTCAATGTTAATTTTTGTATAGGGTCGCTTCCAAACTAACGTGGAGGAATTCATCTGCACTCAGCCACCTAATGAATCGGGCGAGCCAACCCAACCTTCGGACGAGGATGCTGAAAGAATATTGATGGAGTCTGCTGGCGGTCCAAAATGGGGGAAGGTATACGGGCTTCCTATTAAGAAATTGCATAGCTATAAGTGTGGAATGCAAGGAATAGGGACTTTCTCGCAAGGCGAGCAACTTGATGAGGAGATCCTCTCCGGTATGCGGGAGACTGTTACAAGGCACACATCCAAGCTAGAAGCAGCCAAGGAAAGAGAAAAGGTTAGAGATGCTCAGTACTTTGGCATGCAAGCTCAGATCAGAACTTTCCTATCTACTGGAGCTTTTCTGATTCCCCGCTCTCATGAGTCATCGCTAGAGGCACGACCTGCACGTCAGCGTTCCTCCCGTCCTCCCCGCGATCGTTCCTATCGTCCTCCCCGTGGTCGTTTTTCCCGTCCTCCACAAGACCCTTCTCTATACCGTCTTATAGATGAAAGTTCATCAAACGATGATGATGATGTTGTACAAAACAGTCCTTGACTTTTATATACTTTGAACTAGACAAATAGAACCGGTTTTGAACTAGTTGTAATAAGCTTTAACTTAGTTTTGTTAGTTTAATTTGTTAGTTCTATTGAACTTTAATTTGTTAGTTTTAATGTATTTTTTGAATTGTGTTGTTGTTGTTGTTGTTGTGGAGATTTTGGTATAGAATTGTATTGTATGTATTGAATTCTATTATTATTTAGGGCTTTTGGTATGCTGGCAGGTGGTGTAGCTGCCAAAACAAGCATTTTATGCAAAAATTATAACCCAGAAAAGCGACCAAAGTTGGTCGCTTTCTTATTAAATTTTTTTTCTTGGAATTAGCGATCAAGTTTGGTCGCTTATGTCTAAAAAAATTAAAAAATTAAACAGAGGTTGGTCGCTTATGAACCCAGATTTTAAAATTAGCGACCAACTTTGGTCGGTACTTTTAAATATATATTTTTTAAAGTAATATATATTTTAATTTACCGACAAACGTTTTTAAATTATAATAATTAATAAAATATCATAATTTTAATATACCGACCAACTTTGGTCGGTAAATTTATATTATTAAAATATTATGCCGACCAAAGTTGGTCGGTATTTTGTTTACAGTGCACAATTGGTCCTTTTACCTTGGTGACCAACTTTGGTCTCTAAGGTAAAAGGACCACCAATATAGCGACCAAGCGTGTTTGGACGCATTTTGATCGGTAATTTGACATAAGCGACGAATGTTGATCGCTATTTGTGGTCGCTTTTTACGAGATTTCTAATAGTGCTTTTTGTATCTCAATCAAAGGGTTGAATGGCCTTTCCCCTAGGTTTTGCTAGGAAGTTTTGAGAATCTACTCTAGTGTGCTTCAGTCAGTGAGGAAGAAGTATTAAATAGCCAGATAATGGTATGCTAATATTTTGTCGAGTCAAATGCGGAAGTTGTAATTGATGTTGTACTGTCATCAGAGGACATGTTCAATACATGAGCCTCCTTTCTTTCTTGTGGTGTCTAAGTTTTAATTATACTTGGACTACTTTTTTCCATTTCTCTATTGATCAAGATATCTATCAAAAGTAAACTAGGTATGGTAGCTTTAAAGTAGTATCCTCCCTGCCAAGATATCAGTGCCAAAAAAGGTGTAATCAGAATGAGCATTCTAGCAACCAATGTACCTAAACATGAATGAGTTATGTAGTCAATCTGGTACCCATCATATTTTTGTTTGTTTGCTTCTTTTGTTTTGGTGGGATGATATGTTTGCTTGCTGACTAGGTGTGATGGAAACTTTTTTATCTGTGGCATTTGTGCAACAAAGCTGCTTGTTCTGTGTGAAATCTAGATCTGGTTTCCCTATGGCATTTATTATGGTCTGAAAATCAAAATAGAGTAGAGCAATCACCAACATGAATGCAATATGTTGAGCTAGTTTGGAAATCCTTTTAGTAAAGTATTTCACTCTTTATCGTACTTTGATTTTGGATAAATTGGTATATTTTACAGAGATCTTGGTTAGTGAGGGAAAGTGTGATGCTCAATGACATCTGCACAAATGAGAATTATATAAGGAGTATTCAGATCTCTTATAGTTCATAGTGTGTTTTCTTTCCTATAAACTTCATGATTTTAGCACTCAAGGGTGTGGCCTATATCTTTTGACACTCAAGGTTGCCTATAATCAGCTCTTGAAGAATAATGACTTTATTTATCCTATTTTGTAGGTGGAGCAATTGAAGAAAGGGAAGATGGAAATTGTGAAGATCTAGACCTTACTTAAGAACTTTGAATTGTTGTCCGAGTTTTAGGAATCTTTTGTTATCAACATTTGAAACTTACTCTAGTGTTGAAATGTAAAACTTATGTGATTGGGTTAAAACATTTTTGTTATATGGAGACAATAAAGATTATGAAGTGTTTTATCTATTTATTTATATAATTTTCAGGTTATTAAAAATTATTATATATGTAAATATTCCTTTACAGCCAGGGAATAATAGTCTAATAGAACTGTTCCAATAGGTCGTGCAAACTATTCCAACAGGCCTTACAAATCGTTCCAAAAATAGTCTAATAGAATTGTTCCAATAGGTCTTCCAAACCGTTCTATTAGGTCTTACAAATCGTTCCAAAATGTGCGACAAACTGATACAATAGGTAGTTAAAACCGTTGCAAAAGAAATAAAACCGTTACAGTAGCATAATGAAACCGTTAGAATATCTGTAAATAAACGTTGCAATAGCTTACATAATTGTTGCAACAAATTATATGGTAACGGCTACCAACCGTTGTTGTAAACTCTATGGTAACGGTTTTAACCGTTACAACTGGAAAGAAATACTCGTTGCTTCAGACAGAAAACTGTTGCGATAGATCTCCCTCAAGCAACGGTTTTGATAACCGTTGTAAGAACCGTTACTCTAGATCTATTGGCACGACAACATATGTAACGGTCGCTAAACCGTTCCAATAAATCTATGGCAGCGATTTACCTGTCTGTTGCAACGATTTTCCCGACTGTTGTCATAGGCTCATTTTTCAGTAGTGTCAGTTGGCCACCACTAAACACCCTACAATTCATATTTGCGTAAAAGCGAGAAAGAGACACATAGAGGATCCAAGTCATTAGTCAAAAGTTTTTAGGCCGAAGGAGATCAACCAAAGTAGGCATAAAATTCTTGTCACATTGTCTTACTTGTTCCACTTTGTAGCATAACGTACATAATGTTAGTAATCTATATTTGTAAAATAATTCTGAAAAAAGTAAAATAACATAAATAGAAATGTAAATGAAATAACAAAATCAATTCGAGCCCACTGAATTCACAATGTTTCCTTAAGGAATTTAATCCCCTCCTAGTGCCCAAGGTTATGGATTATTTACTCCCAGGATAGAAAGAATTACACACTGGTGTACTGGTACTTCAAACCCCAGTGTTTAAGCCAACACAAAGTTCGGTAGCAAATCACACTTACTTTTCTTTCTTCGAAGTTAAGAATATGCAGAAGAAGAAATGAGGAGAACTCAGAAATTACTATCTAAAATCTGAGAGAAGGACTTGTATTTATAGCCAAAGTTGGGATGAAATATGAAGAGGTGCAACTCTTCAGAATAGCTTTTTTCCAAAACAGCCATAGAATAAATGCCATGACATAATTGGCTATTTACTCAAAAATAAAGAGGGATAATTGAAGGGTAGTTAATTTTCTGTTACAAAAATAGAATACTGAATATTGAATAACTGAAATGGATTTAATATTAATCTTTATTTTAATATTAATATTTTGTTATTAAAACGAATATTTAATAGTATTTAATATTAACAAATAAATTTGGTCCAAAAAATAATCAATCGATCGATCATTTGACCAAACCCAAATCCGAATCTGAAGTCGAAGCTGAGGTTGAGGCCGAGGCCGAGCCGAGCGAGCGACGACGACGATGGCGCGAGGCTTGCCTTCTTCTCAACTCTTTATGAACTAGAAGAAGAACAATTGCTTATATACCCATCAAAAACCTTTTTTCTCTTCCCATGTGGGACAATCAAGGAGGGAATCTCAAATATTACTCAAATATTTTATTTTTCCCACCATTTCCCATTCACCCTATTTTAAGCTTAATTCTTAAAACCCTAAAAAACCCCCACATGAATGGGGAATGGCTATATCATGGAAGTATGCATGAAAAACTGTGTGATTCGCAAGCAAGGATTAATTGCATCTGGATAAGTAGGTTTCCCTTTAAACTTTTCGTAGTGAACTTATGTCGGATATATTCGATCAATCGGCAGATTTGATATCTTTGAACCGTCGAACGTTAGTGTATACCAAGACAATCACAAGTCACACAACCAACCCTTAACCGTCTTTGGTTCTCATTGTTGTGTTCGTTTCAGCCAGAAACACTGCCTGGTTTCATAAGTGCATAGAGAACTGGCCTCGCAAAATTCTCCTTGAAGCGGCTAACACTTCACACTTACATAGGTGATTCCTAAACGTGTCATCCCGTAGATACACTATTTGATATACCCCGTATCAAATTCAGAAATCATTAAAAAGCCTTAATGTTTTGTCCTTGGTAGTGAACATTTTCTCATCACGAGAATGTACCAAAAGTTTAGTTGACAATGTTGAACCGTCATTAATGACTTTGTTTGATATCCTTGAACCTATATCTTGAGATCTCTAGTCTTCTAGGTAGAGTTACCACCACTATGACTTGTTATCGGCCATAATCCCATTCCCCTTGATGATTTCTCAACTACCTCTCTAGTTAGGCTTTTTGTAAGTGGATCTGACACATTATCACTTGACTTTACATAGTCAATAGTGATAATTCCTCTAGAGAGTGATTCCCTAACGATTTTATGTCTTCGTCGTATATGACGAGATTTACCGTTATATATAACGCTCCCTGCCCTTCCAATTGCCGCTTGACTATCACAATGTATGCATATTGGTGCCAACAGTTTGGGCCAAAATGGAATGTCTTCCAAAAAATTCCGGAGCCATTCAGCCTCTTCACCGGCTTTATCTAAGTCTATGAACTCATCCTCCATTGTAGAGCGGGCAATACAAGTTTGTTTGGACGACTTCCAAGATACTGCTCCTCCACCAATAGTGAATACATATCCACTTGTGGACTTCGAATCAGTTGATCCAGTGATTCAATTTGCATCACAGTATCCCTCAATTACCGCATGATATTTACTGTAGTGCAAAGCAAAGTCCTAGGTCTGTACTAAATACCCCAAAACTCGTTTCATGGCCATCCAATGAGATTGACCTGGATTGCTCGTATACCGACTCAATTTACTTATAGCACAAGCTATATCTGGTCATGTACAATTCACGATGTACATTAAGCATCCCAACACACGAGCATAATCCAATTGTAACATGCTTTGGCCGTTGTTCTTTGCTAATGCAAGATTCACATCAATTGGAGTATTTGCAACTTTAAAGCCCAAGTGCTTCCATTTTTCAAGTACCGAATTAATATAATGAGATTGTGACAATTCCAGACCTCGAGAATTCTTATGGATCTTAATTCCCAGAACTAAATCAGCAACTCCCAACTCTTTCATATCAAACTTGCCAGTTAGCATGCGCTTAGTCGCATTTATGTTGGCAATGTCATTAATCATTATCACCATATCATCCACATATAAGCAAACAATGACTATGTGATTTGGAACATTTTTAATGTACACACATTTATCACATTCATTTATTTTAAAACCATTTGACAGCATTGCTTTGTCAAACTTCGCATGCCATTGTTTGGGTGCTTGTTTTAGTCCGTAAAAGGACTTAACAAGTCTACACACCTTATTTTCTTTACCTGGAACCACAAACCCTTCAGGTTGTTTGATGTAGATTTCTTCCTCCAACTCTCCATTTAAGGAGGTCGTCTTAACATCCATTTGATGAATTTCAAAACCATAAACTGCAGTTAATGCTACCAACGTTCTTATGGACGTAATTCTTGTAACTGGAGAGTATGTATCGAAATAGTCA
Source organism: Nicotiana paniculata (assembly GCA_005239505.1). NCBI lineage: Eukaryota > Viridiplantae > Streptophyta > Magnoliopsida > Solanales > Solanaceae > Nicotiana > Nicotiana paniculata. Next base: position 30,955 of record MDKI01132829.1, on the reverse strand, counting down.
AGACCTTCTCGTTGTCTATATCCTTTGACCACAAGTCTTGCCTTAAACTTGTCAATAGTGCCATCATCTTTCATTTTCCTCTTAAAGATCCATTTAGAACCCAACGGTTTATTTCCAGGAGGAAGATCAACCAATTCCCATGTATGGTTGTTCAATATAGATTCTATTTCACTATTGACTGCCTCTTTCCAAAATAATGATTCTGAAGAAGACATATCTTCTTTAAATGTTTGAGGCTCATTTTCCAATAAGAAAGTCACAAAATCTGGTCCAAATGAAGTAGATGTTCTTTGACGTTTACTACATCTTGGATCCTCCTAATTAAATGTACTTTCTTTTGTTTCTTCCCGAGGTCGTTTAGATCATTCAACAATCGACTCACATTCCTTTTTATACAGATATATATTTTCAAATAACTCAGCATTATCTGATTCTATAACCGTATTATTATGAATGTCAGGATTTTCTGATTTATGAACCAAAAATCGATATGCTTTACTATTAGTCGCATATCCTATGAAAACACAATCACCGGTTTTCGGTTCAATTTTTACCCTTTTGGGTTTAGGAACTTGCACTTTTTCCAAACACCCCCACACTTTAAATAATTCAAGTTGGGCTTCCTTCCTTTTCATTTTTCATATGGAATGGATTGTGTTTTACTATGGGGCACTCTATTTAATATTCGATTAGCCGTAAGAATGGATTCCCCCCACAAGTTATGTGGCAAACCAGAACTTATCAACAATGCATTCATCATCTCCTTTAATGTACGATACTTTCTTTCCGCAATCCTATTGGATTGGGGCGTGTAAGGGGCCATTGTTTGATGAATAATTCCATATTCTAAACATATTTCTTCAAAATGAGATTCATATTCACCACCCCTATCACTTCTTATCATTTTTATTTTCTTGTTAAGTTGCGTTTCAACTTCACTTTTGTATTGCTTGAATGCGTCTATTGCTTCATCTTTACTATTAAGTAAGTAAACATAGCAATATCGAGTACTATCGTCAATAAAAGTTATGTAATACTTATTTCCACTGCGAGATGGTATTGACTTCATGTCACAAATATCTGTGTGAATTAAGTCTAAAGGATTTGAATTCCTTTCAACTGACTTATAAGGATGTTTAACAAACTTAGATTCCACACATACTTGACATTTTGATTTGTCGCATTCAAACTTAGGCAATACTTCCAAGTTAATCATTTTTCGCAAGGTTTTATAATTGACATGACCCAAACGTACATGCCATAATTCATTTGACTCAAGTAAGTAAGACGAAGCTAAAATTTTATTATTACTTTCAACAACCATTACATTTAGCTTAAAAAGGCTCTCTGTGAGGTAGCCTTTTCCTACAAACATCTCGTTCTTACTTATTACAACCTTATCGGATACAAATACACATTTAAAGCCATTCTTAACAAGAGGTCTAGCAGAGACTAAATTCTTCCTAATCTCGGGAACATGAAGGACGTTGTTCAAAGTCACCACTTTGCCGGAAGTCATTTTGAGAAATATCTTCCCACATCCTTCAATCTTGGCCTTTAAATCATTTCCCATATAAATTGTCTCATCGGGTCCAACAGGAGCATAAGTAGCAAAAGCTTCTCTAACAGCACAAACATGGCGAGTGGCTCCAGAACCAATCCACCACTCTTTAGGATTGCCCATCAATTTGCATTCGGAAAGCATGGCACACAAGTCATCAACATCATCATGCTTTTCAACCATGTTTGCTTGACCCTTCTTCTTGTCTTTCTTAGGAGCACGACACACCGTAAATTTGTGTCCGGATTTTCCACAGTTGTAGCAGTTTCCTCTGAACCGCTTCTTGCTTGGGTTGTAGTTTGGACCAGAAGCCTTCTTCCTCTTTTTGTTATCTTCAACAATATTTGCTCTCATTATTGTTGAATTTCCATGGCCTCTCTTGTCAACAGGTTTATTTTCCTCTTCGATTCTCAACCGAACAGTGAGATATTCAAGGGACATCTCCTTGCGTTTGTGTTTCAAATAATTTTTGAAGTCCTTCCATAACGGAGGCAACTTCTCATCATTTCTGCTACTTGGAATGCTTAATTGATGACAATACCTTCAATGAATATTCTATTAGTAAACATAATAAAATGAATACTACCAATATTAGTATTAATTCCACTTTTACCTTTAGCAAGGAGATCGTGAATAATAACAGACTTGCTATCTACCATTTTGTAGTCCAAAAACTTTGCAAAAACAAACTTCTTCAACCCGACATCTTCAGTTTTATAATTCTTTTCAAGCGCTATCCACAGTTCTTTTGACATTTCCACGCCACTATAGACATTATACAAAGCATCCTCCAGCCCGCTTAGAATATTATTCTTGCACAAAAAATCTGAATGCTTCCACGCTTTAATCACGAGAAAGCATTCAGTCTCTGGAGTTTCATCTGACAGCACATGAACTTCTTCCTTGATGAACTTCTGGAGACTTAGAGTAGTCAAGTAGAAGAACATCTTTTACTGCCAGCGCTTGAAATCAATCCCGGAACATTTTCCGAGTTTCTCAGCCGGTGCCAATGCTACTTGTGTTGTTCGGCTCGTTGAGGCATTGGCAGTTACCATCAGAACAGATTTGTTTCCGTTGGCATTCGTCATTTTCTTTAAAAGAATGACACAAACGTTAAAATCACGTAGATTTTAATCTCCAATAGAGTACAAAACCACAAAGGTTTTACTCTCCAGAAACAGTGAATATAACAAAAATACAGAAAACTATTAAATTTCTTAAGCTTCTTAGTAATCTGTATTTGTAAAATAATTCTGGAGAAAAAAAAACATAAACATAAATGTAAATGAAATAACAAAACCAATTTGAGCCCACTGAATTCACAATGTTTGCTTAAGGAATTTAATCCCCTCCTAGTACCCCAAGGTTATGGATTATTTGCTCCCGGGATAGAACGAATTACACAATGTTGTAGTAGTACTTCAAACCCCAGTGTTTAAGCGAACACAAAGTTCAGTAGCAAATCACACTTACTTTTGTTTCTTTGAAGTTAAGAATATGCAGAAGAAAAAAGGAGGAGAACTCAGAAATTAGTATCTAAAATTTGAGAGAAGGACTTGTATTTATAGCCAAAGTTGGGCTGAAATCTGAAGAGGTGTAACTCTTAAGAATGGTTGTTTTTCCAAAACGGCCATAGAATAAATGCCATGACATAATTGGCTATATACTCAACAATAAAGAGGGAAAATTGAAGGGTAGTTAATTTTTCTGTTACAAAAACAGAAAACTGAATATTGGATAACTTTTATTTTAATATAAATATTTTGTTATTAAAATAAATATTTAATAACATTTCTGTTAATATTTACTATTAATAAATAAATTTGGTCCAAAAATAATTAATCGATCGATCATTTGACCAAATCCAAATCCAAATCCAAATCCAAATCCAAATCTGAAGCCGAGGATGAGGCCGAGGTCGAGCCGAGGACGAGGCCGAGGCCGAGGTCGAGCCGAGTGAGCAAGCGACGACGACGAAGGCGCGAGGCTTGCCTTCTTCTCAACTCTTTATGAGCTAGAAGAAGAGCAATTGCTTATATACCCATCAAAAACCTTTTCCTCTTCCCATGTGGGACAATCAAGGAGGGAACCTCAAATATTACTAAAATATTTTATTTTTCCCTCCATTTCCCATTCATCCTATTTTAAGCTATTAATGCTTAAAACCCCAACACATAAATTTGAAATCAACAGTCTCCTGTGTTTCTTCATTTCACAAAACAAAATATAATTATGCCTCAACCCCAAAAAAGTTGAGGTCGGCGATAGAGATCATTACTTTTTAAATTTAAGTTCAAATCATGTTATCATTATACCGAATAAAATAAAGGCCGAATAGCCTCGTAGACTCTTGTATTTGTTCTAATTTATCATCCCGGTCCTTGAAATCCACAATGTGTCACGACCAAAAATTCATTAAAAGTCATAATGGTGCCGGACACCACTGTCAAACAAGCCAACAATAAATACTTAATTTTGTTCTCATTGTAATAATTTAGAAATTACATTTTTTCCTTTAACTAAACAATAAAATATGAATTTTACATAGTGAATAATAATATTTTCAACAATTCCAATACAGTGCAATCAATAATCGCCCCAAAACCCCGCGTCACAAGTGCATGAGCACCATCTAAGAGTATAAAATAAAAATACAGCATTTGTCCGGAAGAAAAATTGGTCAGGAGAAGATACAAATACTCTGAAGGAGACTCTGTTGGCTGCGAGTCGTAATATAGAGTGCAGCTCACCTGAGTCTCCGTATGCATACACGCCTTTGTTCTTGCAAGGCCGCTAATCATAAATGCACCTACACAAAACATGCAACAAGTGTAGTATGAGTATGTAAATCAACACGTACCCAGTAAGTATCCTGCCTAACTTCGAAGAAGTAGTGACGAGGGGTCGACTTCGACACTCACTATGGGCTAATAATATAATATCGATAGTTTAATTGAACATGAATAATATAAAACAGTGGGAGGCTCAATAATCAATAAGTAAGTAAATATTTCTTTTATTATTTAGGAATTCTCTATCTCTGGTTTCGTCATATAACAATTTATATCTCAAGCCAATTAAACAATAGTCATTATTATGAATTTAAAGATTTATCATGCGCAAACAATATTGAGATCGTACGACCCGCTCCAACATATAAATATAAATGGTGCACTGTCGAGGGTCGAACGACGCGAATCATAGATGCATCTATTTTATCTGACGAGGCGTTCGGCCGGTTTCACAAAAGATAAACACATTCTAACAACCAAATAAAGAATTTATTTAGGGCAATTATTCAAAGGAATGCCAATTCTCATTAACAGTCAAGAAAAAATGAATTTTAACCTTTTTTTTAAAAAGAAAACTCATCTACCAAGTTCATCTACCAAGGTTTCAAACATAGCGAGTATAACATGATTTGAGTTCTAGACTACCCAAACTTATGCATAATACTAGCTACGCATAGACTCTCTGTCACGACCCATTTCCGGAGTCATGATGGCGCCCGTCGTGGAACCAGACAAGCCACCCATTTTATCTAACTAAATACAATTTCCCATAAAATGTCCCTTTTTAACAAATTCTGAAATCAATAATAATAATAATAATAATAAATCCAATATTTTTGGGAAAACCACTTTATGAAATTCAAAAGACCAAATCCTACTAATCCCTTATCCAGTGTCACACAGTCATGAGCTGCTAATACTTAATACAATCTGAAAATAAATACGACAGGTAGAAAGGAAAGAGAAGATGAGATCATGGTCGCCAGCTGCTACCTCGTCATCTCTGATGAAACTGTTGTGCTCACCGACCCGAGCTGAATTGCTCTGTACCTGGATCTGCATACAAGGTGCAGGGGGTAACGTGAGTACACCAACTAAGTAGTAACAAAACAAAACTATAGGCTGAGAGGTAGTGACTGACTAGACCTCCGATAATTAAAACAACAGTATATGAATTGGACATGACAATAATATATGAGGAAATAAACATGATGTATCAAGAACTCTGCATACTAGCATGAATGCATATAGAACCACGAATGACGAGTACTCATTAACCAAGCTCTCATAAGATGGTCCACTCAATACTAGAATACGTCCTTCAGGCCCAGGGAAGTCCATCCCGGATATTACATAAACACAAGTGACACAGTCACCAAGTACTGAGGGAAAAGGTCGATCCATCCCCCACGGAGAAAACCATCTCCGGAACATAATAACCACGGAGAAATCCATCTCTGGAACATAATAACCACGGACAAATCCATCTCCGGAACATAATAACCACGGACAAATCCATCTTCGAAATATCCGTGCGCTCACTGGGGGTGTATAGACTCCGTAGGGGCTCCTTCTACCCCAAGCGCTATATCAAGCCAACGAAGGCATGATTTCAGGATTGATGCGGTGTGCAGCCCGACCTAATAACTATCTCAAAACCAAGCTCCAAAACTCACTCAGTCAGTACCTTCCAGTCTCCCTTACAATGCCCTAACATATGCAGTTCATCCCAAACCAATGATAATATAAAATAAACTAGCAACTTACGAGACTTAGGCATGAAACATATACTATTACAGGACTGAGTACATGAAAGCAATAATCACAGATAGAGACAGCTATAATCGACCATTCCGGTCTAAGCACATCGGTGTGAAGCCTTAACATTTATACTTAGCATGATTTCTATTTCGTTCAAGGTAATTATCACCTTCACAGTACAATATCAATCTGAGATAACCAGTAGACAATGCCATGGCATGAGCCAGGCTACAAATATTCGGTAACCGCCTGCATGCCCGTCACTTGGCAAGTGCGTTACCTTAATTAACATCAAATATCAAAACTTTGGGGTTTCGAACCCTCCATTACAAGTTTGGAAGCGTTACTTACCTCAAAACTAGCTAATACACTACTCCGCAATGCCCTTGCTTCTAAATTCGGCCTCCGAGTGCTCCAAATCTACCAACAATCAGATGTGTATCATTATAATATGCTACGGAACTAATCCCAATCGAAACGTATCAAAATACTCAAAAATCCCGAAATGGTCAAAACCCGACCCCTGGTCCCACGTCCCGAAATTCAGAATTTTTTATACCAAACTGTTCTTTGTCATCTCACGAGTTCGTACATATAAATAACACTAAATTCGGAGTCCAATTGACCCCTCAAATCACCATTTTATGATTCTTAATTCCAAGCTCTAATCACCCAAATTTACACTGATTTTTCCCTAATTTCCACCATAATTCCGACCTTTAATCACATATAAACGAGTTTAAGTCCAAAAATCATCCCAAACTCCCCGTTAACCATCTGAAACCATCCCGAGCCTCTCGGGACCCCAACCAAACATACCAACACCTCATATATGATCATTCAAACTTAGTTGCACTCTCGAAACACTAAAAATAACATCAAAACACCAAAATCACATCCAATTCAATCCTAAGAACTTTGAAATTTCTAAAATCCACCAATGATGCCGAAACTATCCAAAACAACTCCGATTGACCTGAAATCTTGCAGACATATCCAAAATGACATTACGAACTTTTTCCGACTATCGAAATTCCATTCCGAACCCGATAGCCTATTTTCCTTTTTTCCACTGCCGACCGGAAATCGCCAAAAACTAACTTTCGCCAATTCAAGCCTAATTCTACACTGGACATCACAAAAATATTCTGAACACACTCCTAAGTCCCAAATCACCTACCGAATCTATCCGAGCCATAAAATCCGCATTCTGATGTCGTTTCCCAATAAGTCGACTCTCAGTTGACTTTTTCCATAATAAGGCTATCTTTTAAAGACTAAGTTACTGAATTCTCATTTAACCATTCCGATTTCAAGCCTATCGACTCTAACACATAATTAACAGAATAACCAATCCATAACAAGTCAATGATAGCAACAAAAATGCAAGTTCTATGTAACGATGGACCGGGTCATTACATTCTCCCCCACTTAAACCTCTTCGTCCTCGAACGTGCTTAAAGTTGTTCCAACACCACCAAAAGTTGTTGTGTAACCTTCCATGCACATATTCGGAGGTGATCCCCTGTCACCTTACCCCACTACGCCCGATAACACAACATAACTGAAATTTCATTATCAAATCCTAACCCATAGACCTTAAAACCAAGTTTCCACTTCTGAAATAATTCACAAGTTCAAATTTCCACGACTATAAGCTGAAATAGTCTGTACACGTTGTATCAACCCTTATCTGTAACCCAAGATGAAATCACATAATATACTGCATGGCTCAACCACTCATATTGATAACTCCTAACCACAGGAGATGTTCAAACAACTACATACCGGTACATACTCTCTAATCAAACCATGCCTTGTTCTAACACTTCCATATTCTGTCGATGATGAGAGAAACACGTATACCCCAGTAACTATTCGCCCGATCAGTATCAATACCATCCAGATCCATAACTTGTGCAACTTGTGTACTCAATGACCACATACCAAGAGTTCAATTCATTAAATAAAGAAGACTCGCACGAGAGGGCTATCTTCCCACTAACACTTACCATTACCACATCATACAAAAAGCTTGATACACATCGTGAAACCATATCACACAAATCCGACACCAAGGATCATACCTCTACCTAACCGGGCTGCAAAGCATGATCCCATCCAACCGCTGGACCAAATGACACACTCCAAACCACCTTGCTCAAAATCAATAACCATGCGAAATTCGACAATAATTACTCAAAGTGCATTGCCATAATCACGGGAAATCGGACGATATCGTGCCACCCAAATTAGAAAGAACATAACCAACACGTCTCAATCCTTCAACACCTAATTACTTACCTTAACCAAATCTCGCTATCCATCCCCGATAGGACTACATCATATGGACATATATAACCGACGATCACAACTCCTCGAACACTGAAAGGTAACTCATAGATCACTCCAAGACACGAATAAGCTCAATGACAATTGAATGGTACATCCCTCAACAATAGCATTTCGTAGTCAACAATTCTGACTCGGTGCAGACCACACACCCATACCATCCTACCAATAACTCTAAGTCAACTCTGGTCACCCACTACATGTAGACAACTCTCCGAACGTTCACAATGACTGAATCATGACATATACTAACACATGTCTAGCTTTGTTCGCATCCTCGTAGTTCACACTACAAAAATAATCTGTCCATGAAAACTCCCAGTCTCCAAATCCATGAGGCGTACCAATTACCATATTTGATCCCAATTCCACCACTCAAATGTATAACACGCCCCTAATACTCTATCATTCCGCGAGGGATACCCCCTGAATTCCTCTGTGCCACCAAGAAACCTCAAATATCAGCAGTCGATCTGACAAGAGAGCGTCGTAACACCAATGAAGCACCCTATTTAATCACATTTCTTTGAACACATTTTCCTTTATGAATTTATACTCTCACCCAGCCACCCAATAGTGGTATTCTTTACCTAATCATCTGAAACTGCCAGTTCTGACCTTCCTTCCCAAAACTGAACTGTGACCTCACATATGCCACTCTCCACCATACACAAAATACCGCATACGCCATGCAATCCTATGATAAATATGAGAATTTCATGCTACCTTCCTAGCCACAACAACTACGTATCCAACTATCCAAGAACTTTATTTAGAAACAAAATCACTATACATCACCTAGCCCTAACACCCGTAGAAATATACATCTCCAACCGTGGTAGAAAACCATCAAGAACTCCCGAATCACACTTGTACAACACCAAACCGTCAGGACTGAATCCTTCTAACTCAACCAAGATACGCATGCCACCAAACTCCAAGAGAATTGCTAATAAACACCTGTAATAACTCATTACGTTATAAACACCCAAAGAACTAACTATATCCCTTATTATCCCGACTCACCGCACGAAACCCGAGCATAAAAATATATCGTCTATGGCTCATAGGCCGCTGAATAAACCCTCAATTATCCCCAAATGCCCACATTAGAAATACATACCCTGAAGAGACTTCCTACGAATTTAAAGTCATTACTTTCAGTTTCCTGATACTGATGAATAGAATCCATGATAATGCAAATACACCACAAGTCTTGACACCTTTCTCGAAATTCACAGTTCTAGCCCTTCTCACACCTTGAACACCCTCGATCGCTACATATAACCTTGAATCCATCTAAACAGTTCTCGAACGCTATTTACTCTACAAAATTTCAATTACACTAACCAAGTAAACAGAACGACCTGACCCCGCTTGCAATCCACATACTAGGAAAGTAATCCACATCTTTGAAGAAACAAGCACGCTCATACATTGCACACTCTACACTTACCAGTACAACTCCATGATATAATGAATTCCGCTATCCGTAATGTACATTACAACTTGCATCGAAGAAATTTCCATCACTCGAGTCACTCCTTGACTCCACCTCTATAGGTTATAGTTGATTCACCAACATACCTCGAGCTGAAACCAATACAACACATAATCATGTAATCAAATTATCAATAATGAACTCTCCCACTTGGCTCAAAGCCAAGGATCACGACAAACAAGACTATGCCCACACATTATCACTGCCACCATGCTGTGGTAGGATTCAACTAAATCCTCCATAAGCTTATGTGACCCAAACCATCTAATACTCAAACCAATTGCAAATATCGCATCCACCATTGTGATGGTCATGCCAACTCCCACTAGAGATCTAAACTCAATTGCAACATGCATTATTTATTGATAGAGAGAACTTACTACAGATAAACATAAGGGTCACACACCTCAGGACAACCCGCAGGAGATACCCCTACCTGCTAATTCTCAAAATGTTATCTCCATATACACTTCTGAATATCATAGCTATCACACAATCACTATGCCTTCCTACAGTAGAACATAACCACTGCCTGCCCTCGAGACATCCCATAAGTGGTATAAGGACCTGAAGCTAATGGCAATACTATCACTGGAGCTGTGGTCCATGAATTCTTGAGCTTTTGGAAGCTCCACTCACACTCGTATGACCACATAGATACATTCGCTGGACACCATGTGTCCCTAGAATGCTACTGAACTAAGCCAACAATTCACACTTGGAGAACTTCACACAGAGCTTCTCCTCCCTATATCCTTGTAATACCATCATCAAATGCCGAGTATGCTATCCCTGGCTACAAGAGTACGGCAGGATGCCATCAATAATTACAATAATAAAGGAGTTATAACACGGCTGAATACACCGTCAATCAAATACATGAACACTACTGGGACATTGGCCAACCCAAAAGACATCACCAGGAACTCATAACACAACAGAAAAATCTACTTCACTCCACAACTAAACCATACGAGAGGTCATTCCGTACACTCACAACTCGAAGCCATATTCTAATCTCAATATAGACGTCAAATACTTAATGGTTCTTGCTGCACCTTCCGCTAATCCATTCTCCTCACAATCAAACAACTTGAACACATCTAACTGTTAATCATACCCACCGCGAGGTCATCTAGTCACAAAGTTCCATCAATAAGGACACCAATAGACATATAAGTCCCCAATACATATGCTCACACAAGTGAAATATCAGCACTCAAGCTACAGACAAAATCCGGCCTCAAGTCCTCCAGACTGGCCCCAAGCATGCTAAAATCACATCTCCTTCATGGAAGTCACAAACTATCGGTGCACGACTGATACTGAGCACTCACGTGCGCTTTTGAATACATGAAAGGAGTTCAAAGAATTACGCTTCAGGTTGAATCAATGGATTCGCATGACAAGAGTTCAAGAATGTAAGATTTTTCCAAGGTTCTGCAACCTCTCCAAGATAAGTACAAATGTCTTTGTACCGATCTGCAAGACTCTACTAACCCTGCTCATGACATGTGATACCTATTTAACCTAGCGCTCTGATACTAACTTGTCACAACCCATTTCCGGAATCATGATGGCCTCGTCGTGGAACCAGGCAAGCCACCCATTTTATCTAACTAAATACAATTTCCCATAAAATGCCCCTTTTTAACAAATTATGAAATCAATAATAATAATAATAATAATAATAATAATAATAAATCCAATATTTTAGGGAAAACCAGTTTATGAAATTCAAAAGACCAAATCCTATTAATCCCAAATCCAGTGTCACACAGTCATGAGCAGCTAATACTTAATACAATCAAAAGAAATGACTAACATAGTCTGAAAATAAATATGATAGGTAGAAAGGAAAGAGAAGACGAGATCACGGTCGCCAGCTGCTACCTCGTCATCTCTGATGAAACTGTTGTGCTCACCAACCCGAGCTGAATTCCTCTGTACCTGGATCTTCACACAAGGTGCAGAGGGTAACGTGAGTACATCAACTCAGTAGTAACGAAACAAAACTACGAGCTGAGAGGTAGTGACGGACTAGACCTCCGATAATTCAAACAACAGTATATGAATTGGACATGACAGTAATATATCAGGAAATAAACACGATGTATCAAGATATGTATGTAACTCTACATACTAGCATGAATGCATATAGAAACATGAATGGCGTGTACTCATTAATCAAGCTCTCATAAGATGGTCCACTCAGTACTAGAATAAGTCCTTCCTACTCAGGGAAGTCCATCCCGGATATTACATAAATATAAGTGACACAGTCACCAAGTACTGAGGAAAAAGGCCGATCCAGCCCCCACGGAGAAATGCATCTCCGGAACATAATAACCACGGAGAAATCCATCTCCTGAATATAATAACCACAGAGAAATCCATCCATCTCCGGAATATCTGTCCGCTCACTGGGGCTGTATAGACTCCGGAGGGGCTCCTTCCAGCCCAAGCGCTATATCAAACCAATGAAGGCATGATTTCAGGATTGCTGCGGTGTGCAGTCCGACCTTATAACTGTCTCAAAACCAGGCACAAAGCCTCACTCAGTCAGTACCTTCCAGTCTCCCTTACAATGCTCTAACATATGCAATTCATCCCAAACCAATGATAATATAGAATAAACTAGCAACTTACGAGACTGAGGCATGAAACATATACTATAACAGGACTGAGTACATGAAAGCAATAATCACAGATAGAGACAGCAATAATCGACCATTCCGTCCTAAACACATGGGCGTGAAGCCTTAACATTTATACTTAGCATGAGTCTATTTCGTTCAAGGTAATTATCACCTTCATAGTGCAATAACAATCTGAGATAACCAGTAGACAGTACCATGGGATGATTCAGGCTACAAATATTTGGTAACCACCCGCATGCCCGTCACTTGGTAAGTGCATTACATTAAATAATAGCAAATATCAAATAGTTTGGGGTTTCGAACCCTCAGTTCCAAGTTTTGGAAGCGTTACTTACCTCAATACCGGCTAATACACTACTCCGCAATGCCCTTGCTTCTAAATTCGGCCTCCGAGTGCTCCAAATCTACCAACAATCATATGTGTATCATTATAATATGCTAGGGAACTAATCCCAATCGAAATGTATCAAAATACTCAAAAATTCCGAAATTGGTCAAAACCCGACCTGCAGGCCCATGTCCCGAAATTCAGAAATTTTTATACCAAATTGTTCTTTGTCATCTCACGAGTCCATACATATAAAGAACACTAAATTTAGAGTCCAAATTACCCCTCAAATCACCATTTTATGATTCCTAATCCCAAGCCCTAATCACCCAAATTTACACTGATTTTTCCCTAATTTCCACCATAAATCTGACCTTTAATCACATATAAACGAGTTTAGAGTCCAAAAATCTTACCTTGATGAAGAACCATCGAATTCCCTCTTCAAAACCCTTCCAAAAGCTTCAAACCTGGATGAAATATTGAGAAAATGGCTAAAATTCGCGAAGGCACTATTTTATTCCTTCTGTCCAGTGGGTCTGCACCTGTGACCACTTACACGCACCTGTGGAACCGCACCTGCGAGTCCCAGGTCGCACCTGCAAGAAAATCCTAAGGCCCCAAATCTCGCACCTACGATTGATCTCCCGCACATGCGGCCTCGCAGGTGCGTCAATTACCTCGCACCTGCAGAAATCCCTTCACTTGGCCAACTTCCGCCCCTGCAGTGCCACGTCTGCTCCTCTGGGACTGCACCTGCGACTCCCCATCCGCAGGTGCGAAAAACACAAGCAATAGAACCAGTAGTGACAAAATCATCCCAAACTCACTGTTAACCTTCCGAAACCATCTCGAGCCCCTCGGGACCCCAACCAAACATCAACACCTCATGTATGATCATTCAAACTTAGTTGCACTCACGAAACACTAAAAATAACATCAAAACACCAAAATCACATCCAATTCAAGCCTAAGAACTTTGAAATATCTAAAATCCACCAACGATGCCGAAACAATCCAAAACAACTCCGATTGACCTGAAATTTTGCAGACATATCCAAAATGACATTACGAACCTGTTCCAACTGTCGTAATTCCATTCCTACCTCGATAGCCTATTTTCCACTGCCGATCGAAAATTGCCAAAAACTAACTTTCACCAATTCAAGCCTAATTCTACACCGGACATCACAAAAATATTCCGAACACACTCCTAAGTCCCAAATCACCTACCGAAGCTATCCGAGCCATAAAATCCGCATTCCGAGGTTGTTTCCCAATAAGTCGAGTCTCAGTTGACTTTTCCCATTATAAGGCTATCTTTTAAAGACTAAGTTACTGAATTCTCATTTAACCATTCTGATTTCAAGCCTATCGGCTCTAACACCTCAATAATAGAATAACCAATCCATGACAAGTCAATGACAGAAATAAAAATGCAAGTTCTACGTAACAATGGACCGGGTCGTTACACTCTCGTCACCTTGTGCGTACGTAGCCTCCCAACAAATAGAAGCACATATTGAATTATTTCACATATGGGGTTATGTCACGACCAAATTTTACCTTCGTTGGGTATCGTGATGGAACCTAGTCTTACAGACTTGGTAAGCCTAACATTAACTGAATAACAACAATAATAAAGAAAATTTAACAGTCTCGATATAGAAATTTTTACAGAATTTACAATTTTTCATAACCAGTAGTACAAGTCATAAGCTCTATCGAGTTTACTACAACTTCTAAATACAATTCTTTGGAAGTAAGTAAAGTCAATGTGAATACAAAATAGGAAGGTGACTCCGAAGCCTGCGAATGCGGCGACAGATTTACCTTAAGTCTCGTTAGCTGGGTCTGCACAAAAATATGTAGAAGTGTCGTATGAGCACACCACAGCGGTACCTAGTAACCATCAAGACTAACTTCGGTGAAGTTGTGACGAGAACTAGTCAAGATACCCACTGGTTTAATAAACTGGACAAGCATAACTATAAGAACAATCGTGCATGATTTCTACATGGAACTCCGCAATATGACTAACAATACAATAATTACAATAAGACAGGAAAAACGGCAAGTACCATCGAAATACCATAATAATAATAACAGAAGTGTGAGCGAAAACACAACCTAAATATGAAATGGCAGATACAGCAGGGACCAATAATAACTCAACAACTCTCACATCAGATTTTATCAAAAAATTCACAAAGTACCGAACCTCGAATAAATTACAACTCACGGGTCTCACTACCTGAATCCTAACACTTGGCATCCGGTGCTCTCATCACACCTCATAATCATGCTAACAACTCACTTGCCGAATAAAGTCATTCTCACATAGAAGGCGAGTTAACAAAGGTGTGCATTTATACTCAACGATATCAAGAAAACCTCTTATCTATTAAGGGTACTTAGCCACGTGTATTCTTGTGCAAGTTTCCTAACATAGTTCATACCTGCTAATAAGCATAAGGAAAAGAACGAAAAACACATAGAATGTTTTCAGAACAAGGGGATCTACCGGAATACCATTTTGTAGTCCCAAAGTAAATATGTAGGGGGATCTCCCAGAATAATGTTCCCTAGTCCCCAAGTAAATATGTATAACAGAGCGATCTCCCGAAATTCCATTCCGTAGTCCCAAAGTAAATATACAGCACATCGAATCTCGCGGAATGTCGTTCTGTAGTCCAAAAGTAAATATGCAGAACAGGGAATCTCCCAGAATACAATTTCGTTATCCCAATGTAAATATTCAGAACAAGGGGATCTCTCGAAATACCATTTTGTAGTCCCACAGTAAATATGCAGAACAAGATCTCACGGAATGTCGTTCTGTAGTCCCAAAGTAAATATTCAGAACAGGGGATCTCTCGGAATATCGTTCCGCAATCCCAATGTAAATATGCAGAACAGGGGGATCTCCCAGAATACTGTTCTGTAGTCCCAAAGTAAATATGCAGAACATAGGAATCTCCCGGAATACTTTACCGCAGTCCCAAAAAAAATATGCAGTGCAACAAAACAGAGATAACAGTTACAGCACGGCAGAAACCTCGTACATCAACAACAAGTACAACAGCAACAATGACATTAATACAAATTACGGCGAGTAAATCAACTCAAGAACTTTAAATCACAAAGAAATGGCAGAACTCATTCACAAGGAATAACCAAAGTAAAAAATGTTAGGTGTAAAGAGAACAAATTAACAAGGGAAAGCTAAAATGTAGCAACGATTCCACAATATTCAAGTCAACAATAAGGAAGCCAACACGAGTCAAATAGTTCCAAATAAAGGCAAGTCAACTAAGATATAGGTTATCTAAACTCCTTTTGAGGTTGAGCAATTACGAAGGATATTCAACAATTCAATTAAGGATAAGCAGCAGAAGATAATCATAAATCTAATTAAGACTAAACAATTATAGTATGAGATAATAATAATTTTAATTAAAGATAAGCAGTTATGAAAAGATAGAATGACGATAGAAGAGGTAAAATCTTCAGTTAAGTCAAATAAGAGTCAAATAGACAATAAGAGTGAATCTTAAAGCAATTAACTATAATTAAAGAATGTAGAGGTGAAACTAGAAAATAGGAACTCAAATGTATCAAGAAAAACATCATACACAGTGACTATAAGAACCTAAGAACCCTAAAAGACCAATTTTCCACAAATAAGTCCGAGCACGCATAAGTCCGAGCTTGCACTCGTTGTCGCGCCCCTTTTTCTCGCGAAATCAGGTTTCGACATGTGACAACTCTTTAAGGAGGTGTTAAAAAGAAGAGAGTCACCACCTAACGATTTTAAGGTGTGTTAGGGCATCTATTTGCATATGCCTCGGGTTTACTAGTTTAAATCACCAAAGATTCGGTAAGGGCTCGAAATTACTTCGAAGAGAAAATGTTAGGCACTCTTCGAGGTCCACAACTGTGGGTCCTGGCCGAACTCAAATTATATGAATCAGTCAGATAAACAAAACAGAGAGAAAACAATAAGTTTAGGGATTTTTATTATCAAAAGACTTTGAATAAATACAAACACTTGATTCAAAGATAAGATGGGGGGGTCCTAAGTTTTTTAGCCTAAAGGATCACCTCGTGCAACATATATAATACTTTATAAGTCCCTCGAGATGGGGTGTTACTTGTATTATTCAGCGGGTACCGACTGTCGTCTCCTACTACCGGATTACTATCTTTAAGTTCTTACCTAAAGCGCACTAGTTGATTCTAAATCGTGCCTTATGTGTGCACTACCCGTCTCATGCCTATGGTCCAGGAGGCATTTGGACCTCTATCTTGGGGTGGTTCTAGACTTGACTTAGGCTGCTCAAAAATGTTAAAACTAGGTGACAAATCAAAACAAGTAGGACTTCAATTAAATCCATTTAAAGGCTCACATTAGCCTCCACAATTAAATAAATAAATGCACGTGAGCAGAATTTACATATTAGGCAGTTTTCAGAATTAAAGAGATTGCATTTGTTATGCTCTATAGGCATAGTTTCTAGATGATCTGATTCAGATACGCAAGCCATTTTTAGACTTAGGATTTTATAGATTACCAGTTGGTAAGTGACACGCGGTGTTAAACTGTTTATTACAAATTATCAGTTGACAAATCTATAGCCATGATCTCTAAGTGATTTATACAATAAGGAACAGTGAAACTCATTAGAAATGCTCAGAATTATTACGTTTCCTAATAATTGCGTGGATAGACAATAAAACAGCATTTGGAAAACGAGTAGTGATATCCTATAGGCATGATTTCTAAAGCTTGACAATTGGAACTGATTTTGTACAATTAACTCATATAGGCATTCTTTCTAAAAATTTACAGTTGGAACTGATTTTACACATTTAGCTCCTATAGGCATGATATCTATTGAGCAGATTAAGGAGCAGTCATTAGCAAATAGTACCTATAGGCATGTTGTCTAGCAACGCATAGCAGCAGGCATAAGAATAGGGAGAATACTTAGGCAATGACAACATACTAATTATGTGAGTGTGTGATTCCCTAATGACATGATTTCTAATAGTGCACAAAGAGATTCACATATAACCAAATAGATCACACAAATCCTATGAACATGGTTTTTGCCCTTTCCATGCAAGTATTAGGAGATACCCGTTTCCTGCTTTCACTATTACCCAAATTGTTATTACGGAATTATTACAGGCCTAATAATGAATAAAATTACAAAGTGATAAAAATAAATACATTTGGCCCAAGACAGGACCAAGAGGTACCCAGCCCTACCAAGCCTTCAACTAAGCTCTTTCTCCACACAGATCTCAACATAGCCCAAAAACCATAGGAAAACTCGAACCAAACCCAACAGTCATGGTTTGATCATAGGATCTAGGAAAAAGAATCGATTTGCACATTCAGTAGGCAGAAAGAGATGCCTAATTGAGTAGTCAGGAAAATGGCCAACGAACCTCAGGCCCTAGTGTGTTAGAGTTCACAAGGGTCTCAGAGTGGACCCCGAGCAGTGCTCACACTAGGGAGATTAATAGGGAAAGCTTTAGTGGTTTTGTTTTTCAGCCGACCAAGAATTATTGGCTCAGAATTGGGTAAGCAACCAATTAAAATAGTAGTCAAATAGCAGAGTTTGAAGGAGTGAATTTGCATTTTTTTTAGAAACAAGCATTGCAAAAGTGATCACATAATGAACACATCAACACATAGGGTACACAAACTCAAGAGACATGTTAATGTTTCAAGTCCACACTTAGCACATTAGGGCAGGGTACATCTGTAAGAAGTGAAGGGGGATTATGGATTCTAGGATTACACATTAGTAAGCAAGGGAGCATCAGGCCAGTAAGACAAACAATTAACATTAAATTAACAAGTTCAATCCTAAAGGATCAATTATGCTAAACACCATAGATTAAATAGTGCAACTTATACCAATGAGGCAAGCAAAATCAGATGTTATAGGGTACACAATTTAAGAAAACTACTCTGAAAGATTCCACCTAGTTGTTAGGGGTACAAAGAATTGGGCAAGGCAAGAACATATTAAGTGATATAATGATCATAGAAGCAAATCACAACTAGAGTGAGGGTTTTATCATAGATTAGGGCATATCACAGAGACAAATCAGTTACTATAAAAATCCAGGACAAGGCAGAAGACACACGGATGTCATCTAACCAGTGCAAACACTCAAAGTACCAATACTTTAACCTAAACAAATTTCAACCAGTCTAACTTACTCAAGTTAAACACACACACATTTTAGGACTGGCAATTTAGGCACGAGCAAGTGCTAGAAGGGTTCATATTATAAGCAGAATCACGCATAGAGATAGTCTAGAAAACACATTAGGTTATGTAATTTCATAAGCATGAATATGCCAAATAAAACATAAGAGAATGAACATTGCAAAGGTTGAGAACTAACCAGTTACTGGTCGACAAGTAGACAGAAAAGAAAAGAGTAGAGTCACTTTGAGTGTCAACAAAGCAATATAACCCAGAATGTCGAGAAAATAGGAAATTCGGTGGCCTTGGATTTTAGCCGGCCTAGAGCCAAAATAGAACAAGAGAATAAATGAACAAAAGAGTGAAAAACCTTAGTGTTTTAGTGGAAATTTTTAGTGATTCAAAGTCCGTCCAAAAGGGAATGAGGAAGGGGATTATATAGCAGTAAAAATCGAGCAACAAACAAGGAAGCAGAGTAATTTAAGCAACAAAGAAGGAAAATAAACATGAAAATCGGTCTGAAATAAATTTAAGAGAGAAATCTGTAAACCCTAGTTTTTTTAGGGAAAGTGTAAATCAGCAGAATCTAAACAAAATCGAACTCACACAGAAGCATTGAACGTATATAGACGAAACAATGCTCAAAATAAGAGATTTGAACCATTTTGGTTTGATTTCGGAAGAGATTTGCTTGTCATGTTTAGGCAAGTACCTAGGTAACACAAAAAATGAACAACCAGTACCACAAGGGGTCAAATATGGCGAGAATATGGCAGTCGAATCCCATTATCAGTGGGATTAGGAGAGGGATTTAGGGGAGGCGGCTAGGGTTTAGTTGAAGAAGAAGGGGAGGTTGAGACAGTTTAGGGGCGGGGGGTTAGAGGGGAATGGGTTAGGGTTTGGGGGTGATGGGATAATTAAAGAGGGAGGATGAATAAGGGTCGTTGATCTTGAGAGATCAACGGCCAAGATTAAAAATTAGAACGGAGCGAGTCATGGGGATAGGGAACCGACCGGTTTTTAGATTAGTGGGTCATTTGGTTTGGTCTGGGACTATTGGGCTAAGGTACTGGGCCATTTTTTGGTCCGAAAATTGGCTTAAAATGGGCTACAACTTAAATACAAACAACTTATATAAAATAATTTATAAAAGTAGTTAACAAAAAAATAAAAATATTATTTATGCACTAATATGATTGAAAATAATAATTTAGCATTACAAAAATATAAAATGCTATTTTGGCACAAATAATGTAATAAAAGAGCGCTTATGCATGAACATAAGCTATTATTGTAAAATTATGTGAATAGCCTAATACTACAAATATAACTGTACAAATGAGGTGGAAAATAACATGAAATCTATAGGTGGATACAAGTAATAAGCTTAGATGATTAAGTCATCACAAAATAATTTGAAAAGGAAATTAATAAATATTTGAACAATTTCAATGCAAGAAAATTGATTTTAAAGCTTTTAAAATTATGAAAAATTATAGAAAATGCTTTCATAAATCTTATACATTAAATAATGGATAAAAAAATGACATTTTGAAGTCTATATAGTATTAGAGAAATGTGAGGTCAAAATTGGGTATCAACAATTGTCACCTCGCGTACACGGGCTACAATCAACATAGAAGACTCAAATCTTAAGGGGTAGTTCCCCACACAAGGTTAGGCAAGATACTTACCTCAAAGAAGACAAACCGGTACTCTAAAATGAACTTCTTGGATGAAACGACCTCCGGACGGCTCAAATCTAACTAAAATAACATCAAAGCACAAATAAAACTTATAAGAAACAATTCCGGATCATAAAGTCTCAATCTTTATAAGAATCTAAAAATCAACCCAAAACTCGACCCCCGGGCCCGGACCTCGGAATTCGACAAATTTTACACCCGAACACCCATTCCGCCACGAGTCACCCATACTAAAATTATCAAATTCCGATACCATTTCATCCCTCAAATCCTGATTTTTCATTTTGAAAATTTTCTTCAAAAACCGACATTTTCCTCAACTCAAAACACAAATTAAATGATGAAATGAAGATAACATGAAATATGTTAGATTGTAGGTGAAGAACGCTCACCCAATCAATTTCCTAGAAAAACCCCAAAAGAAGCTCCCAAATCCAAAATTTAAAACTCAAAATATGAAGAAATGACCAAACCCTCGACTTATATGATTCTACCCAGCATTTCCTCATTTGCAGGTAATTAAGCACACTTGTAAAATCGCATTTGCGAGAAACATTCACATTTATGAAGTTAACTTACCAGGCCCAGGTCCGCATCTGCGGACGACATAGCCCCACATGCGTCGCACAGAAACGAATGAAAAGACCACAGAAGTAGACTCATTCGCATATGCAATCACGGAACTGCAGAAGCGGCCTTTGCACCTGCATGCCAGCATCCGCAGAAGCGGGCTAGCTCCCAGACCTCAAATATCTCAAAAGCGACTAGGCTCATGCAGAAGTGGAGCCGCACCTGCTCTCCAAAGTGTTGCAGGTGCGAGACACCAAAACCAGACCTGACCAAGACTATTAAAAACCTTTGAAACTCGTCTGAAACACACCCGAGGCTCGGGAACCCGTCTAAACACACAAAAAAGTTCTATAACCAAACACGGACCCGCTCGAGGTCTCAAATCACATCAAACATTGACGAAACTACGAATCGCATCATGAATACAACTTATTAACTTCCAATTCTTCTAACTTCGAAAACTCGTGACTAAACCAATCAAACCTACCCAGAATAACGTCAAATTTTACAGACAAGTCCGAAATAACATAACGAAACTACTCCAACTCTCGAAATTTCATTCCGACCACGATATCACTAAAGTCTACGGGTCAAGCTTCTCCATTTTCCAAACTTCAACTTTTTCCAACTTCCGCCGAATTGCCTCTATTACTTTATGGACCTCCAAATCCAAATCCGGATTCATGCCTAAGTCCAAAATCACCATATGAAGCTGCTGACATCATCTAAAATTTGTTCCGGAGATATTTACACAAAACTCAAATTCCAGTAAAATTCTCACTGCTTATGTTTCCAAACTAGATTCCTTCTCCCAATTCGACTCTGAATCATTTGATACACATAATATGAATATGTTCAAGACCTTACACTGCTGAACGGATCTTAAATTCTCAAAATGACTGGTCAGGTTGTTACATCCTCCCCCTCTTAAACAAACGTTCATCCTCGAGCGTGCCAAGGTTCGCCTCGAAGTCCTCAAATCACTGAATGCACACTTCCAACATACACCCGGGGGTGATCCCTGACAATTAGGGATTTTAGCCTATTATTTTCTCTCTTTTACTTATGTTTTTGGCCAAAAATGCGTGAAGGTATTCCCAGAAACCAACTTAATATTCTTGCTTGCAGGGTTTGTTCAAAATAAGCTAAAGGAGCCATAATCAACTCATAAAGAAGCCAAAACTTGAACAAAAACCAAGGTTGGGCCAGGAGCTGTGGAACTCGGACCGCGATAGAAAAGGGTGGTCGCGAAATTATCAACGCGGAGGCGGCACAATTACGTTGTCCGCGAAATGCAGAATCATAGAGGTGGTTTTGAGCACAAATATCAACACGGACCGTGTCAGAATGATCTTACCGCAAAATTATTAGCGTGGCCGCGATTGGAATTTTGCGGACCGCATTTGCTAAGGTTCAGAGACTTTGCAAGTTGTGCTAAAATAAAGAGGGCGGTCCGCGTCAAAAGTACATGGCTGCAAAATCTCTCACGCGAAGATGGTGAAAAGTACGCGATCTGTGAAACAAGGTTCATTCCAGTCCCAGATGTGAAGAAACACGGACCACGATCGAAATTAAGCGGCCGAGAAAGCAATAGTGCGGCCGCGGTCAGGATTACACGTTCGCGAAACCTCCGCAAGGGTATTTTTGTCAGAAAATTTAAGCTTTGTATAAATAGACCTTTTTGTCAAATTTAAGTTAAGCTTAGTTTTGTTGAGCACGTGAAACAGTTGATTTTCACTTTTTGGGAAATTTTGTACAAGATTTACCTTCAAAATTTAGATTTTAATCTTTTACTTTAATATTATGGATTATATTTCATCTTTGTCTTTGATTTATGTTGTTATTATGAGTAGCTAGACCCTATAGTTAGGGTTGTGACCCAACCCCAGTGTGGATAATTAATGGGTCTTAAATTTTAGGGCTTAATTATTTATGATTTAGTGATATTTAGCTTAATTCATGCTAGAATGGTAGAATTAGTGGTTGCAAACACTGATTCATACCTTTATGTAATGACCCAGCGGGTCGTTACGTGAGATTTACCCTGTTTCCCCTATTTCTGTATTTGTTATATATCGTTATCCTGTTTTTGATGTGTTGGATCAGTTGGTTTGGGTCCGGAGTGGTTATGATGAGAGTTTAGGCATTTAGCCTTTTAAAGTAGCCTAATAGTTGAGAAAGTCCACTGAGAGTTGACTTATTGGTAAATGACTGCGGAATGCGAATCTTATGGTTCCGGTGTAGAATTAGGCTTGAATTGGCGAAAGTTAGTTTTTGGCGATTTCCGGTTGGCAGTGGAAAATAGGCTATCGGGGTCAGAATGGAATTTCAAAAGGTTGAGAAGATTCGTAATGTCATTTTTGATATTTCTGGAAACTTTCAGGTCAATTGGAGGTGTTTTGGTTGGTTTCGGTGTAGTTGGCAAAATTTGGAAGTTTCAAAGTTCTTAGGCTTGAATTTGATGTAAATTTGGTGTTTTTGTGTTGTTTTTGGTGTTTCGAAGGCTCAACTAAGTTTGAATGATGTTATAGGATATGTTGGTATATTTGGTTGAGGTCCTGAGTGCCTCGGGTGTGTTTCAGATGGTTAACAGATCGATTTTGAGTTTTGGAACTTGGCTGGTTTGCTGGTGTTTCTGCAGCAGAGTTTTACTCTATGCGTTCGCGACAGGGGGCTCGCGTTCTCATAGAGTGTTTGGTGGAAGGGAGCCAGTTGTTCTATGAGTTCGCGGGAGAAGGGGTGCGAATGCGGAGGGTTGAGCTGGGTGGTTCATCGCGAACGCGGGGGTGTGTGTGCGTTCGGGTAGAGTTGGGAGCATGTTGGGGACCCCAGGGGTTTTGGCCTATGCGTTCGCGTGTCAGGGGATGCGTTCGCGAAGGCCTGGGGTGGCTGTGCTTCGCATTCGCGGGCTTGAGGTCGCGTTCGCGTAGAGTTAAATTAGGGGCATGTTGGATTGTTCTATGCGAACGCGGTCCTAGTGACGCGTTCGCGAAGAAGGAATATTATAGGCGGGCAAAATGTTTAAAAAGGCCTGAGGTGCGAATTTGGCTTATATTTCCTCCATTGTTACATACGATTTGAGAGCTATTTGAGAGGGATTTGAAGGGAAATCAAGGGTAATCATTTGGAGGTAAGAATTTCAACATCATAAAACATTTTATGTCAATTCCTAAGTGATTAAACCATAAAAATTCTGGAAATTGAACCAAAATTGGGGAAGAAGGGTGCATGGAAAATTTATTTTTCTTTTAAGGACTTGAGTGGGCAATTGTGGTCGAATTTTATTGTTCTTGGTAAGTATAGAATCGTGGGAGGACGAGGTTTATAATGATGTAAAAATTATCGAATGTCGAGGCATGGACGCAGGACTCAGGTTTGGCCGAATTTCGAGATTTTTGATTAAATTGAAAATTTTCGATTGGGTTGTGTTCCTTGAGTATATATTGATAATGTTAACTGGTTTTGGCTAGATTCGGAGCAATCGGGAGCCAATTTGAGGGGCAAAATCATAGCGGACTAGTGTTGTGGCCTGGTAGAGGTAAGTAATGGTCATAAATCTTGTCCCGGGGGTCTGAAACCCCGGACTTCGTATTTCTTACTGTTTCTAGAATGGCGCACATGTCGGATGACGAGTATGTGGCGCGTACTGATTTTTGTACTGGACAAGGTCCTCTCCGCGGCGACTAATGAGTTGCATATTTACTCAAAACCTTATGTTAATTATGTTCTAAAGAATTGTGTAATATTTGGGTTGTGGGCCATGTTTGGGGCCTAGTGCCGATCTGTTTTAACCCCTTGGGGGCTATTTTACTGATATTCTCACTACTTTGAAACTATGATTTTTCACTCAGTCTTTCTTGTGAAATTGTTGACCCTCCTATTTGATTATATTACGATTTCTTGAAATGAAATACTAATTGGGTCGAGAACTCCATTTTATTTATGGCCCGAGTGGCATGTTGAGAGTGGATGACTGAGTGCGGCCGAGGGCCAATGTTGTGAGGATATTTATGATATGAGACAGGCCGAGAGCCTGAGAGTGATTGATGCCATGATTTGGCTATTACCCCTCCGAAGTCGAAGTCTATACACACCCCCAGTGAGCATAGGTACCTACCGAGTGCCGAGTGATGAGTGATTGGGAGGTATGACTGACTGTGAGGTGCTGAGTGACTGATTATGAGTGACTGTGAGGCATGCTCGAGGGGCTGATTATGATACATGTTTTTGCCCGAGGGGCTACTGATGATTTTACTACCTTCACTCTGAGCTTATGAAATATGTTTTGCCCGAGGGGCCTCTATATGATTCATTTCATTTTTATACTAGACCTTTCTGTTGAAGTTGTTGAAAAATGTATATTTTAAAAGGGTTTTTAGGAAGTTTATTTCTAAGGCACGACGATTTCATACATATATGTTATACTATTTGAAAGTAAGGATGTGCCACTTGTGATTGATGACATTGATTTTATATGTTCTTGCTGCTCAGACCTGATTTATTTTCATTACTACTGAGTTGGTGTACTCACATTACTCCCTGCACCTCTGTGTGCAGATTCAGGAGCAGACATCAAGTATTAGCCTTTATTCCGCACCGGAGCCAGATTTGCGGGATATAGAGGTAGCTGTCCAGCGTCCGCAGCATCTCTATTTTTCCCTCCCTGTTTTATCTTCATTTCATTCGGAGGTTTTGTATTATGACAGTATATTATGACTTATTCTTCGAGATGCTCATGACACTTTGGCTCCGGGTTTTGGGGTTGGCAGTATTGTATTATGATGACCTATTTTATTCAGTAGTTTCTGTTTATTTATGAAATGCTCAGATTTTGGAAATGGGATTTTAAAAGAAATTGTGAGCATGTGATATATTGGCTAGCCTAGTTCCCCAATAGGCGCCATCACGGCCGGCTTAGGATTTGGGGTCGTGACACTTTATGATTTAGGCTCTTCTTGAGAAAGAGGAACTAAGTCTAGGAAAATTAGGCTAACAAGGAATTGGGGTTAACTGAAGAGATTGACAGCCTCAATTAAAGGTTTAAACCTAGAGATAGTAATACCCGACTTGAGCCAATAACACTTGTATTGCATGAGCACCCATTTGAACTTCAGAAAGCTAAATTGGGCAATGTCACTTAAACTACCGAGAAGTATAGAGTGAGCATTTTTGTGTGATGGTTATAATACGACCCCAACCAAAACTAGCTTGCCCTAGATTCTCGATACCCGTTAGATATTCACCTAGGAGGAAGTCACTACCCTATTGTCATTTTAACACTTGAAAACTATCACCAAAAATATTGTACTTAGCTTACTCTTAGCATACAATAGTATAGAATTAGAGGTAGAATCAATTGCTAATCATGTTTGGAAGTGCAACTAGGAACAACACACGCATCTAGATTTAGTTAGATACCTAACTCCAAATCAATTAACTCCCTATGGAAATCGATCCCGACCTTGTTGGGTAAAACGCATCGACCATCCTGGTCACTCTATAGTGGTGTAGGTTTGGCTCCGATCAATCCCACATCACCGCAATCTACATAAGCCCGACGACACCATCTCAACTACAATATAGCTTTTCTACCACCATTGATTAGCCTTATACCAAAAATTCTCACCTTCTATTCATTTCCAAAAGACCCGATTCTAAATCCATATCTGGTATCAGTCCCAACCAGCTGCATCAACTCATGTCTACACCCACAAAGTACGACTATAAAACATAACACGCAATACATAGGCCCATAATAACACTTTTGATCATAATAGATGCCCGAAATCAACCCAATACCGGCAATTAGCCTCACATCTGATAGAACTCTACTTTAAACCTCCATAACACTGACAGTTATGCAAGAAACACGAAGAACTCATAATTAGACACCCGAATCACCAAGACACAACTAACAACATCGGGCACACACCCTGCAAGCTAAAACTTAAGAAGCACAGAACGAAAATGACTGAATATGAATAGAGAAACACATAAGGGAATTATCAAACAAGCCCGACAGGAACAACTCTCTATCAGTACTAACCTACAAAACAATATAACAAGGAAATAATTAAAGCATATGAACAAATCACAAGGATCCTATCCTAATATAACTTCTATCGCGGGACACAGTCGGTCGAGCACATCAAATCACATGAAATCACGAGGGTCTCGCCCTCAAATCTAAATCACATATCGAATATATATCATATCAATCGAAATCTTCCACTAACTCAGCTCTGCCAATAAAATCACAAAACTTACTGAACTCTCACCCTGGTAGAGTATTAAATCACAGCCCGTAACCAAAATACTCAGGAAATCACATCAAGCCTATCGTGATGAAAAACACTTATAGTCTCACCACTTTCAATGATGAATAAAAACAACGATAGTCATGGGCGACCACTCATAGAATCTCCCAACAGGGGCAAACAAAAAAACATAGTGCAAATCATGAAGCTCACCCATAAATGAAGCAACAAATAAGGGAACTCGCCCCGATAAGTATAACCGAAATGAAATACGAATGTGACCTCTATAACAAATCAAAACATACCTGTATGATAACATCTGACACAAGGGCCTCCAACCTACTGTATGGTATACATCAACGGGCCGGGTCAGGAATCCCCTTCTTGGGCGCCCCTACTCGCCTGAATACCTCGCTGTGATACATCTGCCCGAAGCCTGGGACAATCTCTCACCATGTGGCTGATATCTCCACACTCAAAGAAACCTATCTGCTGACGTGGCTGTGGAAACTGTGCAGTACGAGTACTCTGAGACCCATGAGCACTTGAAATATTGTGCAAAGCGGAAGTGCAAACTGAACTGTCTGACAACAAAACCTCTACCATGTCGTACCCTGCTTCCAAAATAAGGACCAGCAGACCTCTCTGGTCTATGAGGCCTTCTCGCCTCCCTGTACTTTCCCTCCTGATCTCGTCTATCCTCTTACTCCCCGTCCCAGAAGCCCTCTAACTGGCAAGCGATCCCTACCACCTGCTGAAATGAAATATCTGAATTCAACTCCCATGCCATGTTAAACCGAATATCATGCCTGAGCCCCTCAATGAATCTATGAACTCTCTCTCTAACTGTAGCGACCAAGGCAGGTTCATGTCTGGCCAAATCACTGAATCTGACGGCATACTCTAATACTGACATAGTGCCCTAGTACAGCTGCTCCAACTCTGCGCGCCATGAATCCCGAAGAGACTGAGGTACAGACTCTCTCAAGAACATATCCGAAAGATGAACACATGAAAGTGAAGTTGCATCTGTTGGGATACCCAACTCACACGCCCACCACCACTGATAAGTCGCTCCCTTATACTGAAACATAGTAAGAGCAACCCCACGCGTCTCAAGAATACCCATAGTGCAGAGAATGCGATGAAACTCCTCCAGAAAACCATGTGCACTCTCTGAAGACAAACCACTGAATGTACGAGGGTCGTATTTCTTGAACCATACAAGTCTAAGATGCTCCTCCTCAGATGTTGTTGCCCTGACCATGGGCTGAACTGGGACCATAGGCTATGTCGCCATGACACCCAGAACTTGACCAACGTGAACTCGTTGCTCTAGAGTGTAGGAGGCGGGAGTTTGAGTCCCTCCCCCGGTCTGTAAAATATCTAGTTCAACCGGAATCAACCCTTCCTGAGCCAATGTACCAAACATACTCAAGAACTGTGCTAGGGTCTCCTGAAGTCCGGGGTAACAACAGGCGCCTCTTGTACCTGCCCCTAACAACATCGGCCTCTTGCCTCTACCCCTAGCAGCATCCGCTCCGGGGGTAACATCATCAGGAACTGCAACTCGTGTCCTCACCATCTATGAGAGAATGGAATGGTAAAAGTTCAAACTTCGAGATCATTGAACTTGCACGATAGGAATGAAGGAAGTGAAATTGTCCTAATAGTTTTGTAGCCTCTCGAAGATAAGTACAAACGTCTCCATACCGATCCACAAGACTCTACTAAACTCTCTTATGACTCGTAGCACATATGAACCTAGAGCTCTGATACCAACTTGTCACGACCCAATTTTCCCTCCATTGGGTTCGTGATGGCACCTAGTCTTAGGGACTAGGTAAGCGTAACATTTATTGAATAATAACAATAATAAAGAAAATCTAACAGTCTCGATATAGAAATCTTTACAGAATTTACAATTTTGCAAAACCGGTAGTACAAGTCATAAGCTCTACAGAGTTTACTACAACTTCTAAATACAATTGTTAGGAAGTAAGTAAAAACAGTGTGAATAAAAAATAGGAAGGTGACTCGGATGCCTGCGAAAGCGGCGACAGGTTTACCTTGAGTCCCCTCAGCAAGAATCCACACAAGTACTAACGATCAATACATAGCTATGCACAAAACTGTGCAGAATTGTAAAATAAGCACACCACAACGGTGCCTAGTAAGTATCAAGACTAACCTCGGTGAAGTAGTGACGAGGACTAGTCAAGATACCCACTGGTCAAATAAACTGGACAAACCGTGCATGATTTCTACATGGAACTACGCAATATGACTAATAATTTAGTAATGATAATAAGAAAGGAAAAACGAAAAGTACCAGCGGAATACCATAATACTAATAACATAAGAGTGAGCGAAAATACAACTTAAATCCTAAACCGCAGATACAACAGGGACAAATAATAACTCAGCAACTACGATATCTCTCACATCAGATTTTATCAACAACTTCACGAAGTACCAAACCTCGGATAAATTACAACTCACGGGTCTCATAACACCTCATAATCATGCTGACAACCCACGTGCCGAATAAAGCCATTCTCACATAGAAGGCAAGTAAACAAGGGTTTTCATCTATACTCAACGATATCAAGAAAACCTCTTATCCATTAAGGGTACTTAGACATGTGTACGCTTGTGCAAGTGTCTAACATAGTTCATACCCGCTAATAAGCATAAGGAAAAGAATGGACAACATGTAGAATGTTTGCAGAACAGGGGGATCTCCTGGAATACCGTGTGGTCCCAAGGTAAATATGCAGAGGATCTCCCGGAATACTGTTTTGTAGTTAGTAAACACTCAAATCGGTATTTAATATTTTTGAAGGTTGATTAATTGAATTCTTGCGAAACTAGTGGTTGTGATTAATAGGTTAATTCTTTATGGGATTCGACTCCAGACTCGTAAACTGGATTATATCTGCAACGAGCGTCATCACGCTCAACTATGTATAATAAAAGGCTAAACGGGCGTTGCAAATATAATTCGGGGTATTATGCCCAGAGTTGATCCCATAGGGAATTTACGTATCAATCAAGTCTTTAGAATACGCAAATTTTACTCAATCAATTCTCTTAAGACTTTTTAATATAAATTGGGGATGTTTTACTAATTCTACTGACAATAATAATAACAAGAAATTACTAACAATGTGCTGTAAATAATAATGATAAAGGTCTAAGGTTATGGTTTCCCCCGTTGGTGAACTTACTTCTCGG
>ML343042.1:0-25090 GCA_005239505.1 Nicotiana paniculata | reverse complement strand
AAGGAACATGCCGAGAAAGAACCGACAAATTCTAGGTGTTACTATACAAGATCTCTGAAAAGATGCCTAGAAGACAGACCGGGAAGATCAATTATCTAAATCCTTGTTAATCTCACCATAATCCTACATTACCTACCAAAAAACCCTAAAAATCATCTACCCATGCCAAGACAAAATTTCACATCCTTCCATACCAGCTGGGGCCCACTTTCACATGCTTTCACATGTTTTCACATGCCTCCACATGCTTCAACACATGCAGCACGCTATTTTCACATGCTCCCACAACCTGTCACATGCCAAAACCATGTATATTTCACCCCTGTCACATGTTTTCAGGAGTTTTTAGTTGGTTTTTCCTAAGGTCCTTCACATGTAAAAAGGGACCCACTTGTAGATAAGTTTGCCATGTAAGATAGGTTTAATTTAATGCAGGTTTGTCTTGTAATAACCTCCTAGTCCTATATAAAGGAGGTCTTGTAGTAGTTGTAAGATCATCTTGTACCTTTTCTAAACCTTTGTGATATACTACATATGAGTTCCTTCTAAATTTCCTTCTTGTTTTTTCTTTCGAATGGATGGAAAGGCCGGTCTATGTATGAAAATAGAGTAAGAATACTGTAAGAAAGTTAGCTTGTTGTAGTACGAATGTTTTCTGAGTTTTAACAG
Organism: Nicotiana paniculata; assembly: GCA_005239505.1. Lineage (NCBI taxonomy): Eukaryota > Viridiplantae > Streptophyta > Magnoliopsida > Solanales > Solanaceae > Nicotiana > Nicotiana paniculata. Next base: position 24,421 of record ML343042.1, on the reverse strand, counting down.
TTGGATTGATTGTAGTACAACAGTTTTCCGAGTTGTGTAGCTTGACAAGCCGTCCCTTATGGGTTTTTGAAGCCAGCCCCTTTGGTAGGAAAACTATTACGACTACAAGCAACTTAATTGTTAGTGTAGCTTGGCAATAACCGGCCCTTTTGTATGTGTAGCTTGGCAATAGCCAGCCCTTTTTTAGGAAAACTTTCGTATCTATGATATAGTTTGCTTACTTCGAGTCTCTTGCTCTGTTCATCCTACTGTTAGTTTGATGACATTGAAGTAGCTTGAAGACATGATCCTTTGCATTTTTCTGAAAATTGTAGGGATAAGTTTCTTAAACATATAGGAATTCGAATACATTTTGTTTTTTTCTTCCTTTCCATGTGTATATACGATTACAATGTATTATGGTGCATTGTATACTTTGTTGCAGAGTTTTGTGGTAATAAAAATTTCCTATATATTGTTTTCATATTTGGTGGTATTCGATATGATATTAATGTTGTTGGGTAATTCGTAGGAATAGAGTTGCTTAATAAACAATTATAATTTTTTTTAAAATAAAAGGCTTTAGTGGCGATCCAAGATGCCACAAAAAGTAAGATATTTCTATGGCAATAAGAATGTCGCCACTGAATATATTTTAGCGGCGACTGTAGTCGCCACTGTATATCGTTCTTTAGCAGCGACCCACCTAAACTCTACTTTGTGGAACATGTTTTGGTGGTGATAGGATTCGCTACAAAATGTATATTATTGATAGTCGCCACAAATAACATTCAGTTATGGAAGTACTTGAAGCGAGCCTATGGTCGCTGCTACAAAGATTTAGTGGCGACATTCTGAGCCTTTGTGGCAACATTAGTCGCCGCAAAAAGACCAATTTATTTTAGTGACAACTAATACTGTACAAAGTTGCGGATAAAGGAAGATACGGTCGCACAACCAAGAACCGATGAAAGAAAAGGATTGAGACATTCAGAATCAGAAAAAAGACCGAAAAATAGGTACGAACCTTACATGTGACCTGCTGGGCGAGACCCTTGATCTACCTAGAAAATGCACGATTTGAATCAAGATCGAGGCGAAAAGGTACGAGTTCCTCATATAGGTTCATAAAGGAATGGGATGCACGAGGCAACGATTCCAGTACACACGCGAGGATAGGAGATTACAACTTTAATGTCAGCACCTCCGAGTTAGTAGTTGTTTTAAGAGGTATGAGAGATAAGGTGCGGTGGCCTAAAAAAATGAGATTAGATTCAAGAATAAGGAATCCAGATTTTTGCTGTGAGTTTCACAACGATCATGTCCAAAGAATAGTAAATTGTAGACTACTGCAGGGAGAAGTCGAGCATTTGTTGAAGCATGATTATCTAACTAACCTATTCAGCGAGAAAGGAAGACAATCACATATGAATAACAGACAGGAAACCCTAAACCTCCATCACCAAAAAGAACATCCAATGTAATAACTAGGGGAGATGAGGTCAATGGTGTAACTTATACAGATTCAAAAAAGACGTCAAAGTCACGGCTACTCATGGGAAGCGAGTTCGCCAAGTCTTGGATGAAGACAATATAACATTTGATTATGAAGATGCGGATGGCTTGATGATTCCTCCCAACAATAAACTGGTAATATCTTTACTTGTACACGATACTAACATAAAACGAGTTTTGATTGATCCAGGTAGTTGATGTGGGGCTATAATTCCATTGTTTGGTACATTATGTGCCTTGAATTTTACATGCTTTAATGATAAATTATACTTTATTTTCGCGTAATGGAGTCTATTTTATGTGTAGTTGGATTGGAGAGGAAAGTAGAATAAAAGGGATACTTAAACGTTAAAAATGTGCTCGAGAACCGTGAAAAGGAGATACATGGCGAGGCCAGGCTAAATCCAGGGTGAGGCTGGCGTTAGGCTGGCGAGGCCAGCCAAAGGCCAAGTCCATTCCGAGTTTTGAAGCTTTATTTCGTCTCCTAGTTTGACTGGGACTTGACCTACACGTTTAGGTCTTTTCCTGCACATATAAATAGACCCAAAAACGCCACTTTGGAGGAGTTTTTCAACCGGAGGCAAGAACATCATGCTTGGAGGAGGCTTCTAACTAGGTTTTCTTCTCTTATCTTCTTTTAATCTGATAGTTTATTATTTGTAAAGTTTTGGGTGATACATGAATGTTGTAGTTTGAAGCTTGATTTTTTTTTTATTATTTTATCGTATTGGTTTATTTATTCAATCTTGCGCTTAATTATTTGATTGCGTGATCACAATTAAATGCTATCTACGAATCTAGGATTGAACTCGGGAGAGGGAATTCTAGATTGCATATAAGATTAAGTAGAACAAGATCTTAATCCTTAAGGGGGGGAGGTGGATTTGCGGTTAGGATATGAATATACTTAATCGTCTTGATTGATACACAAGAATCATTAATGCGTTCTTGTTAATTCTAATTCCATAGGAATATAGGCATTAGCTTAGCTTGAATAGGCGAGTAGTACTTGGGGAGAAGGCTACGAGCAATATTAACCCTGTAAATCAATAAACTAGATAAATTAATTAGACGATTTAAGTGGAAGACTCAACGGGATTGTTATCCAACCCATAACTCTAGAATATCGTCTCTCATTGAATTCGTCTCTAAAGTTTTGCCAACTTGTTTCTTTAATTTCTTAGTTTGCTACTCTACATTAGTCGTAGTTAAATATTTATACTTTAGGAATCGCTTGAATAGATTAATTGTTTGGTTTTAATTTAGTTGATAGTTAATCACAAGTCCCTGTGGGTACGATATCTGGACTTACAATCCTATATTACTTGTACGACAACGTATACTTGCGTGTGCATTTGGGATCAACATATTTTTGGCGTCGTTGCCGGGGACTTGGAAATTAACTAGTCTACTAGATTAGATTTTTACTCTTTGACTATTGAAGTTTTAAAATTTTATCTTAGTTTAATATTTTATTATCTTTATTTACATGACTTCTTGGAATGAGAATTGGTCGAATATTGGTTATTCTTATATGGCGATCCGTGTCCATATTGTGGAGGACCACACTTATGGCAAAATTGTGCATCTCAATCTGATGTGTGGAATATTTGTAGTGTGTGTAGTGGTCAAGGTCTCCATTGGGATGGTTGTCCTAATTCTTATTATCCTTCTCAGAGTTCTTATTATAATGTTTCTAATAATGCTTATGAGTTTGATAGGAACAAGGAAGTGGAGGATATAGAAAGCGTGGCTCGTATTATGGACATGATGAGACAAGTATCCGAGCAACAGAACATGATGATAAGGCAAATAGCCGATCAATAAGATGAAAATCAAAAGGTTATACAAAGAATTAGTGCAGCAATCATAAGAATGGAGGCCGAGGTGAAAGAAGTGGCTAAAGAGAGCAAGTTCCCACAAGAAGATAATTTAGAAGAAGCATATATAGTGAGCCAGTCTTGGCTAGAGGAACAAGCTCAACTGATAAAATCTCATGAGTTTCTTCGCGATGGTCTTTCAAATATGATAGAACGACTGATAGAAGGAAGAACTGAGCTCAAACAAGAAATAGACCAATTTGACTCAGATATCCATGACTTGCAGGCTCAATTGAATAAAAAGGTTGAGGCGTCTGATGCCCTAGAACCAATTTTTGTGGATACTGGCCAGCATGTGAAGCGGAAAGAGGAATTCCAACTATTCGACCAAAATATTATTAATGATGTCAAGGTTTATGAAGATTGAAAAATAGAGGATGTCAAAATAATGCAATTTTGGAGTTGGAGCGTATTGTGCCTCATTATACACACTTTTCAACATTGTGTTTAGTTGGTGACATGGGAATTGATCCATTTGAGCGTATGGAGGAGAAAATAGATGAGGAACAAGGTGCTTATATCTTGAATTTGGCCATACCAAGGAGACAAAATGACATCCCTCACTTAAAGGCTAAGAAGTGAAAGATGTGATACCTATTGTTTGGTTCCTTTATTTTTACACCACCGCCCCAGGAACGTGATAGGAAAATTGATGCAAAATTGGGGCCGTAATTTATATCCTCAAAGTGGAAGGAAAAGTGGTGAAAGTGATGGCGTCGTGCCGCGACATTAAATCAGGCGCTTATTGGGAGGAAACACATCTTTACTGTTTTCTTTTATTTTTATTTTTTTCTTATTATTGTTGTAGAATTTTGTTTTGTTTTGGAGGATTATAAGAATAGGAAGAAACGCCACTTGAAGAGTGCAAAAGCGAGTTAGATGGAGAGAACTAAGTGTTTAGTGCCACACAAAGGATCATTCCTGGGGGAAGTCTGAGTACCCGTGAGCCGTTATTGCTTCGGTCTATGGCTTTTTAGGGAGTTTCTTGTCCACCCTTGTTATTGTTTTAATTTATTTGTGCATTGGGGACACTGCACTCTTTTAAGTGTGGGGTGGGAGAATTCTCTAGATGATTAGCAGGATATAAAAAAAAATATTAACTTCTTATTTGTGATTTCGTAGTTGTGTAGCTGTTACCAAAAAAATTCAAAAAACCAGTTGAAAAATTGGACTCTTCCCGACGATGGATCTCCTAGACAATTTTCTTGAGAGATTTAAGTCTAAAGAAAAAGGACAAAGTTATTTTCTTTATAGGTAGTGTAGTAATTAACCCTTGGTTTTTCTTTGTGTCGCGGTTCTTTTCCTAGGGTTTTGTTTGAACTAGGTGTAGATAGTTTTTTTTTTAGGAAAGGAGACATTGTGATGTGAATTTAATTAAAGCAATATATCTTGACTTTGTTATGCCTTGAGAATAGTGAGTACTTTGGTTGTGACACTTAGGTTCAGCTTTTGACTCTTGTATAAGTACCTTAAATCGTATGATCTTAAATTTGCTTAAGTGCTTTGACTATAGTGTCTTGATGAGTCCAATCCTGGGTGAGTTATGTGCCATGTGTGCGTAAGGTTTGTATGTTATTTTGTGCAGTGAATTTGATGTCTAGAACTTGCCCCGTGTGTTTACAAAGCGAAATAGTAGTGTTGTTCAATCTTGGAAGTGATATAGGCGTTTCTTTGTTGAGCCAAATATATATATATATATATTTTACCCGCCTAATTGTTATGCATCGTAGTTAACCCCGTTGAGCCTGCAATTCTATTTCTTTGGCAACCACATTACAAGCCTTACCCATTTGTTTGAATTAATCATTTATTTGAAACTTTTCACCTTTTATGAGCACTTGAATTGTTATGAACTTTGTAAAAGTTAAAGTGTGGGGTGGTTGGTTTGGCTTTTGAGTGGAACTAATGAAATAAAGAGAAAGGTTCACTTTTTTGAAAAAGTAAGAGCAACTTGAATTGAAAAAGAAAAAAAGTAGTTGTATTGTTGTGAAAAGTATTCCATGATTGTGGTGACTCTTGATATAATTGTGCTTAAAGAAATATGGAGTTAATGTACATTGATGTGAAGGTGGAGTTTTGGTTTGACATAAGTATGGAGTTTGAATGTTAAAATATATGTATTAAAGTGCTTAGGGAGTTCTATCTACTCTTATATCCAAATGTATCCTACCCAACCCGCAGTCTACATTACAACCAATGAAATTCCTACTTGATCCTAGACTGAATAAGCTCAATTGGGAAAACATATGATACATCTTTTGTAGCATATGAATGTTATTTCTGAGAGTGAGTGAATTCTTTCTATCTTGAGTTCCTAATTGTTCTTAAATTTTATTGTGTGTGGAATACTCTCTTTTGTTGTGTGAGGACACTTGATTCATGAAGGAAAGGTAATGTCATTGACCTCTATGTTAGAGTAAGTGAGTGAATTGTGAAATAATGCATGGTACATATGAGTCAAATCTTGGGGTGAAGATGTTACACCCTTGTGCTTAGTCTATTTTAAAGATTCTTGGTGTGATGAGTTAGGAAGATTGTTTAAAAAAAAGGCCGTGTCTATAAGTGTAGTTTGAGTGCTTGAGGACGAGCAATGTTTAAGTGTGGGGTATTGATGTGGGTGTATAATTCCATTGTTATTACGTGCCTTGCATTTTACATTCTTTAATGATAAATTACACTTTATTTGCGCGTAAATAGAGTCTATGTTATGTGTAGGTTAATTGGAGATGAAAGTAGAACAAAAGGGATACTTAAACATTAAAAATGTGCTCGAGAATAGTGAAAAGAAGATACTTGGCGAGGCCAGGCTAAAGTCAAGATGCACTATTTCGTCTCCTGGTTTGACTAGGACTTGACCTATACGTTTAGATCTTTTCCTACACATAAATAGACCCAAAATTCCACTTTGGAGGAGTTTTGCAATCGGAGGCAAGAACATCATGCTTGGAGGAGGCTTCTAACTAGTTTTTATTCTCTCCTCTTCTTTTAATCTCATAGTTTATTATTTCTAGAGTTTTGGGTATTGCATGAACGTTGTAGTTTGAAGCTTGAATTTTTCTTATTATTTTATCATATTGGTTTATTTTTTCAATCTTGCACTTAATTATTTGATTGTTTGATCACCAATTAAATAATATCTACGAATCTAGGATTGAACACGGGAGAGGGAATTCTAGATTGCATATCGAGTAGAGCAAGATCTTAATTCTTAGGGGGGGGGGGGATTTGCGGTTAGGATAGGAATATACCTAATCGCCTTGCTTGGTTACTATACAGGAATTATTAATGCATTCTCGTTAATTCTAATTCCATAGGAATATAGGAATTATATTAGCTTGAATATGCGAGTAGTACTTCGGGAGAAGGCTACGAGCAATATTAACCCTGTCAATCAATAAACCAGATAAATTAATTAGTCGATTTAAGTGGAAGACTCAACGTGATTGTTAGCCAACCCATAACTCTAGAATATCATCTCTCATTGAATTCGTCTCTAAAGTTTCGCCAACTTGTTTCTTTAATTTCTTAGTTTTCTACTCTAGATTAGTCGTAGTTAAATATTCATAATATAGGAATCTCTTGAATAGAATAATTGTTTGGGTTTAATTTAGATGATAGTTAATCACAAGTCCTTGTGGGTACGATATCTAGACTTACAATCCTATATTACTTGTACGACCACGTATACTTGTGTGTGCATTTGGGACCAACAGTAGTTCAATGAACATAATTTTACTAAGGGTGGTGAATGAAAAGCAAGCTAATGACAAGGAGATACCAAGGCACGATCCTTGACCGAGTTTGAAAATTCAAGTGTTATCACAAAAGGGGAAGTTTTGCTCACCATGTTCATAGAAGGAGTCTTTAAGGATATGAAGTTCCAGGTGATAGACGCAGACATGAAATATAATATAATTTTGGGAAGACCGTGGATTCATGATATAAATATTGTCCCATCCACATTACATCAAGTTATCAAATTTCCTTTGTAGTGGGGAATCCGTCAAATCCATGGAGATCAGTAAGCCTTCAGAAGTAACAAATCGGTGGTAGTTTCAAGAACGATAAGCAATGATGCAAATGCAAAACAGCAACTACAGAACTCGATTGAGGATATTGGTTCAAAGACCTCAACTGAAGGCATACAAGGACAAACTGACGTGGATTAGAGACCTGATGTTATTCAAGAGCTAGAAGAAAATGAAAATATTAACACAACTACTGAAGAACTCGAAGCTATAGTGCTATTTACACATTGTCCAGACAAAAAAGTTTACGTCGTAGCAAATTTAAGCCCTAAAATGAAAGGTAAGTTAATTGAATTTTTACAACCTAACGTAGATTGCTTTCCTTGGTCGTATTTAGATATGACAGGGATACCACCGGAGGTAATGAACCACAAATTGAATGAGGACCCGTCATACCCACCTGTGAAACAGGAGAAGAGGAAGGAAGGATCCTTCAAAACTCAAGTAATCCAATATGAGGTACAAAATCTTATAAAAATTATATCGATACGGGAGGTAAAGTATCCTAACTAGTTCGCTAATACCGTGGTAGTTCCTAAAAAGAATGGAAAATTGCGAGTTTGTGTAGATTATACTGATCTAAATAAAGCTTGTCCTAAAGATTTAGTTCCTTTGCCGCATATTGATCAACAAATCGATTCTACTATAGGACATGAACTTTTGAGTTTTTTAGATGCATATTCAGGATAAAACCTAATAAATATGGACCCATAGATGAAAAAAAACTTCGTTTATCACAGACATGGGGACTTACTGTTATAAAGTCATGCCATTTGGTTTAAAAAATACTGGAGCCACGTATCAAAGGTTGGTAACTAAAATGTTTCAAGAACATCTGGGAAAAACTATGGAAGCCTACATTGACAATATGCTAGTTAAGTCAACACAAGTGGGTGATCATCTTCAACACTTGTCAGACACTTTCGTGATTCTCCGCAAATACAATATGAAGTTAAATCTAGAAAAATGCACTTTTGGCGTGGATTCATGTAAGTTTTTAGGCTTTCTCATTTCTAACAGGCTTATTGAAGTGAATCTTGCGCATATCAAATATATCGAGGAAATATCAGATATACTCACGAGCAAAAAGGAAGTGCAGAGATTGACAGGAAGAATAACAGCCCTAGGGAGGTTTCTATCAAAATCATCAGAAAAAAGTTGTAAATTCTTTTCGGTATTGAAAAAGCAGAATCAGTTAGAATGGACTGATGAATGCCAACAAGCCCTCAATGACCTAATATCGTATCTGTCAAATCCTTCTTTGCTAGCCAAACCAAATGACGGTGAAAGGCTTCTCATTTATCTTGTTGTGTCAGAAGTAGCGGTAAGTGCGGTATTGGTACAAGAGGATAAAGGTAAACAATCCCCAATTTATTATGTTAGTAAATATTTTCTAGATGCTGAGACACGGTATCCTCATTTGCAAAAGCTTGCATTGCGTTAATTATGGCATCTAGGAAGTTAAGACCTTATGACCAATGTCATCATATTTATTTAATAACGGTTTTTCCCTTGAGGAATATATTGCATAAACATGAATTATTAGGTACATTAGCTAAACGGGAAATAGAACTCAGTGAGTATGATATCACATATCAGCCCAGAACCGCAATAAAATCGCAGGTTTTAGCAGATTTTGTAAAGGATTTCAGCACGAATTTAGTTCCTAAAGAAGAAAATGAAATACAGGTATTCACTGGATCTAATCCAGAGACTTGAACTTTATTTACTGATTGTTATTCAAATGTTAAAGTAGCGGGTTTAGGAATTGTTCTAATTCCATCTCCAGGGGAAGTCGTAAGACAAGCAATAAGATATAATCCAATCACTAACAATGAAGCACAGTACGAAGTTGTGGTTGCAGGTTTGGAATTGGCACGAGAACATAGTATAGAGAAGATTGTGATCAAAAGTGACTCGCAGTTGGTGGTTAACAAGATACAGGGGACTTACGTGGTAAGATAAACGCATATGCAACAATATCTGGAAAGGTACGGTTTCTAGTGGTTATAACAGATTTTTTTAAAATGGGTAGAAGCAGGAGCATTCAAAAAGGTGCAAGAAAAAGAAGTCATGGACTTTATTTGGCGAAAGATTATTTGTCGATTTGGAGTTACAAAGAAAAGCGTGTGTGACAATGGCCCGCAGTTCATAGGCACTAAAATTACAGAATTCTTTCAAAGTTGGAAAATTAAACGGATTACATCCACACCTTACCACCCTTCAGCTAACTGACAAGATGAATCAACAAATAAAGTTATTAGTAATAACTTGAAAAAGATATTAGAGGAATCAAAACGCAAATGGCTGGAAGTGTTATCGGGGGTGTTGTGGGCTTATCGAAAGACAACAAAAACAAGTACGTGTGAGACTCCATTTTAACTTGTATATGGTGTAAAAGCTTTAATTCCGGCAGAGACATGTGAACCAAGTACGAGATACACACATGCTACCGAGGAAGCAAATAAGGATGAGATGCGAGTAGATTTGTATATATTAGACAAAAGGAGAGAAGCAACATTAATTTGAATGTCGGCTAAAAAAAATGATTGAGCTATATTACAATAGGAAAGCTAATTTGAGATACTTCAAGATTGGGGACTTTGTCCTCAAAAGGTGTTCCGATTGACAAAAGCAGCCAAAGCGGGAAAGTTGAGTCCAAATTGAGAAAGCCCTTATAGGTTTAGAGGCATCGCTGGAAAGGGAGCGTACGAGTAGGAAACCATGGATGGAAAGGTACTACCATCAAACTGGAACACAATTTATTTGAAGAAGTATTACTTCTAGACAAGGAAAGTACCCATGTTCGGGTATCGTGCAGGTTAAGTTTTGTTTTGTTATTTTGAATTTTACTTACCATTTTAGATGATAGGAAAAAATCTAGCCCGTATCAAATGATGATATTAAACCCGAAAGTCACGCGGAATACTCAATGATTCCCGATCTAGGTTGCAACTTTTCTGATGGAAAAAGGGTTATGCAGTCATCATCTAAATTAATATCTACGAGTCCTGTTCAAATTTTCCTTTTCAGGGAATGGACCAAAAGGAAGGAGTAATCCAGTGTTCGAGATTTCATACTTCAAAGCTCCAACACTAGGGGGACTATGCATATAGAAGAAATCAAAAGAACTAAAAAGGCATACTTCAATTCAGCTTGAATAAAAAACCTTGAAGAAACTTCTTGAATATTTCAAAGAGCGTGAACTCATAAAAAGGATGCAATATATTACATATTCCTACAAGTTTTAGGTTAAGGCCAAAATTTAGTCACGGGATAATATGCCCGATTTTTTTGTTTTCAAATCTGCTAAAATAAAAGCAGTTATGAAAGTGTTGTACGAGCAATCATGAAAAGGATTTATGATATTTATTTGAAAGTTCAAAACATAAAACTTTCTCAAGTTATTTCTTCTTTCATGTCTACTTCATGTTTCATATATTTGCACAAATATGAATATGAGACGTCATCTTCATCAGTTTCGTTAACATAAAAGGGCCCTCTTTTATAAAAACGCGTGTTTATCAAAGTCACTGATTGTTAAGGCATTTTTTAAATGCAAGAAAAAATCTCAAATATCAAAAAATCAAAGAGCACAATATGCGAAAAAAGCAACCGAAACATTTATATTTTAAACCTTGAAAAATAAGGGTGCTATCATTAAATTCCAAAAAGAAGACAGGGGTAATCAAAACAAAACATCCAAAAAAGTTGTTAAGCTAAGGGATTAACAACATAAGGAAGTTCCAAATAAATCTAACAAAAACAGGGGAAAGGAGAAAACTAGGGAGCGTCATCAACGGGAGAAGAAGGTTTAACTAGAGAATAAGATGCTTGAACATCAGCCCTGCTAGGAACATGTCCATCACCCTTGATGTAACGACCAGACCAGTCGTTCCATGAGATTTACCCCATTTCCCCTATTTTTGCATTTGTTATATATCGCTATCCTATTTTTGATGTGTTGGATTAGTTGGTTTGGGTTCAGAGTGGTTATGGTGAGAGTTTAGGCATTTAGTCTTTTAAAGTAGCTTAATAGTTGAGGAAGCCAACTGAGAGTTGACTTAGTGGTAAACTACCTCAGAATGCAGATTTTATTGCTCGGATAGCTTCGTTAGGTGATTTGGGACTTAGGAGTGTGTTTATATTAATTTTGTGATGTCCGGTGTAGAATTATGCTTGAATTGGTGAAAGTTAGTTTTTGGTGATTTCCGGTCGGCAGTGGAAAATAGGCTATCGGGGTCGGAATGGAATTCCAGAAGTTGGAGCAGGTTCCTAATGCCATTTTGGTTATGTATACAAAATTCAGATCGATCGGAGGTGTTTTAGTTGGTTTCGACGTAGTTGGCGAAATTTGGAAGTTTCAAAGTTCTTAGGCTTGATGTAAATTTGGTGTTTTCGTGTTGTTTTTGGTGTTTCAAAGGTTCGACTAAGTTTTAATGATGTTATGGGATTATGTTGGTATATTTGGTTAGGGCCCCGAGGGGCTCGAAATTTATTTCGGATGGTTGACGAGAAGTTTAGGGTGATTTTTAGTAATTTGATGGTTGCTGGTGTTTTCGCACCTGCGGAAGGGGAGCCGCAGGTGCGGTTCCGCAGGAGCGGACTGCGATCCGCAGGTGTGAGATTGGCTGAGTAGGGAGAGGTTCGCAGGTGCGAGGAATTTGATGCACCTACGATGCCACTGGTGCGGAGAAATGGTTGCAGGTGCGGGATTGGCCCGTTAAGTGAGTTTCGCAGGTGCGCACCTAGGATCACAGGTGCGGCCAATTGTCCGCAGGAGCGGAAATGACTGGGCAGAAATAGTATAAAAAGGACCCTCCGCGAAATTTATTATTTTTTCCATCAATTTGCATGCGAGAGGAGTCCATTTAAGGCGATTTAGAGAGAGAAATTCAAGAATCTTCAGCAAAGGTAAGTTCTTTGGTTGCTAATCTCGTTTCAATGCTATTTTGTTAGGATTAGGCTTGAAAATTTAAGGGTTTGAGTAAGAAAAGGTTGGGAAGACGGGGGTGGGGAATTGGAAATTCTTTTGAGGTTTTGTATAGGTAATTGTTGTCCGATTTTACTGTTCTTGGTATGTATAGAATCGTGCGAGGACGAGGTTTCTAGTGAGGTAAAAATTATAGGATTCCGAGACGTGGGCCCGGGGCTCGGGTTTGGCTGAATTTTGAGAGTTTTTATTAAATTGATAATTTTCGATTGGATTGTGCTCCTTGAGTATATATTGATAATGTTAACTGGTTTTTGCTCGATTCGGAGCAAGCGGGAGCCAATTTGAGGGGAAAAAGCATAGCGGACTAGCGTTCTGGCCCAGTAGAGGTAAGTAATGGTCTTAAATCTTGTCCTGAGTTTATGGAACCCCGGACTGCACTCTTTTCTCACTGAATTTGGAATGGCGCACATGTTAGATGACGAATATGTGGCGCGTACTGATTTTTTGATTGGACTAGGTCTTCTCCGCGGCGACTAATGAGTTGCATATTTAATAAAAAATTTATGTTAAATTATGTTCTAAAGATTTGTGAAATATTTGGGCTATAAGCCGTGTTTGGGGCATCGTGCCGATCTGTTTAGACCCTTTGAGGTCATTTTACTACTGTTTTCCTCACTACCCGTTGATGATTTTACTCAGCATCATTGTGCATACTGTTTTACTTGAAACTCAGCCTGATTTACACTACATGAGCATTAAAATGATGTTTTCGGGTCGAGTACGCCGTTCTACTACTTCGCTCGAGGAGATTTTTGAGTGGTTCCACCGAGTGTGGATGAGGGCCAAGAGTGATAGTGAGGTGCTGCGTGATATTAGCGCTTGGGCTGAAGGAGCCCCTCCGGAGTCTGTACACTCCCACAGTGAGCGCACCGAGTGCTAGTGACGAGTGATTGGGAGGCATGAGTGACTGTGATGTGCTGAGTGAATTTGAGGTGCTGAGGGATTGTGAGGCATGCCCGAGGGGCTGATTATGAAATATGTTTTTGCCCGAGGGGCTACTTATGATTTTACTGCATTCATTTGCATACCAAATATTTGTTTTAAAGTTGTTAAAAATGTGCATTCTTTTAAGGACTTTTATGAAGTTGATTTTTAAGGCATGATGATTTCGTATATCTATGTTATACTATTGGAAAGTAAGGTTGTGTATATTGTGACTTGATGACATTGTTTTTTATGTGTTTCCTTGCTACTTAGACTTGATTTATTTTCATTACTAGTGAGTTGGCATACTCATATTACTCCCTGCACCTCTATGTGGTAGTCGGCTAGCCTAGTTCCACGATAGGCGCCATCACGGCCGGTTAGGATTTGGGCTCGTGACACTTGGAACCTTCGCCTTCAGGTGAGGAAAATCTTTGACGTTGTTGAGGTTGTTCAATTGCTTCTCTAACCTTAGCAATCTTAGGGTTAAGGTCAAAACCTTCCTGGATGGCTTCAGTTAAAGTATCAAGGCGAGTGTTCAAGAAGGCCCGACTCACATCCAACGATAAATTATCCTCGAGAGCCTCATAATCCTTCTCCCATTGGTCAACCTCAGTTCTCAACTCTTTTTTTCTGCTTACGAAGCATCAAAAGTTATTTTCAAAGGAGCAAAAGAACTTTCCAAGAACTGAATTTTATCTGTAGAGGTGCAAAGATCTTCCTGAGCGTGGGTAAGTGTCTGAACCAATTCTCCCGCGTAAACCTCTTTTTGATTGAGGAGTTCTTTCAAACTCTTTATCTCTTCAGTTGCCTTGGAAAGTTGTTCAGTAAAAGAGGATTCCAGTATATCCCTGTCCTTTCCAACCTGACTGGAAAAAGCTTTTTCAACCGCTAACTCGGTAGAGACCATACTCATTTGACGCTCCAAAGAATTTTTCTCTTCTGCAAGAACTTCCTTTTCCAGTTGAAGACCTATGAATTGTTCCTTCCAGCTGTCAGCCTCGGTATGCAATTCCATAACTGCTGGTCTGCCTAAGAAACTCTTTTCATAAGCTCTATACCAATGAAATTAACCTGTAAAAAAAAGCTAAAGGAGGAAGAGTTATGAATGAGGTCCGAATGCTTTTTCACCCTCGAATCCTTGAGCGAACAATATCAAGGAAACTTGATGGAGGATCAATAACATCTCCATCAAAAATCATTAAAGGAACGTTCTCTGGCTCATCTATGAGTTTGAAAGGAATTGCATTTGTGGGAAGTTCATGAGAGGAAGGAGTTCCATCATCAGAAACCACACATCTCCTGACGCGTGGATTTCTCACCAAAGATACTTCCTATGTTTCTTCTTCATCATTGGAGCCACGGGCTTCGTCATTTTTCCTTTTGGAGGAAGAAGAACTCAAAATCTGTTCCTGTGCAAGACTCATAGAAAGTCCTAACAAAAAGAAAAGGGAAGGATGAGAAGTTCTTGTATAAACCAGTAAGAGAAAAAGAAGAACTATGAAGGTAAGAAGTATCGTGTGTCTTCACTTTCCAACCAATTTTTTGAGAAAGAAATTTTCAAGATCTTTAATCCATAGGGCATTAGTTAACATCTTTTTTACCCAAGCACGAAGTCGGGAATCTCATCAAAGAGTTCCATGGTTGCAAAAAATCGGGTATGAGATTACATGAAATTATTCAAGATATATATAAAAAACAAGAAAATTTATGTGCAAAGTTTCATTTTTCTTGGAAAGGCATGTTTTCTTCACCCACTAATCCACTAGTGGAGGCAGCAACAAAACGGGCGTACAAACCATAGTCTCGATCATCTTCAGGGCCAACCAACACTCTCTTACTTTTAGCCACGAGAGAAAAAACTCCTTCACGAAACAACTTGGGGAGTAAAGATGAAGCAAGTACCGAAAGATAAAAGGGACGAAAATCAGATCTGACAAATAATGAAGGCATGCAACAGTCCTCCACACAATGGGGCCAATCTGGCCAAGACACATGTTGAAGTAACAACAAAACTCAATGATTGCTGGATCAATAGGAGGCTTGAACCCCAAAGTAAAAGGCTAGGTATAAACAAAAGAGTAACTAGTATGATAAGAGGTTATTCTCTGGTGGGCACTAGGGACTAAAACTGGGCAATCTGATTTCCAAGACACTCTCATCGAACCAAGGAAAGAAGACTGCTAGTGATTAAAATTGGGTAAAGTTCATCATGGATGAGGGAAGCTATAGAAGAAACTTGATTTTTCATGGTTTCACAATCAGTTACAAAAGAAAATTCTTGAGGAACAATTTCTACAACTGTAGCTTCACGCACAGGTTCATTTAAATCTTTATTCCTAGAAGAAGATCTGGGGGTTAAAAGATCCCTAGGTTTAGAAGAAGATGTCCTAGCAGAACTACTTTGCAAAGAGGAACCACAGTTATATAATGAATCAAGGCTATGACGTCTACCACGTCTCCTACTTCTAGTAGGGGAAATAGAAGGAGCAAGTTCATCAATAATCAAAACTTTGCGAGGATCTGGCGCTGTCGAAGACATGATTAGCCAAGGAAACACAAAGGAAAGGATGAAGAAATACATAAAGAGAGAGTAATGTATTGGATACTGAAGAAGGAAGACTCCAAGAAATAAAAAAGAATGAAGTATTAATAAGAAGATACAACTGTCGATAAAATTTGTCATTATGAACCGTGTTAATGGAATCGTCACTTCATGACTGGCACAACGGCATGAAAAGAACCTTAAAAGGCACTAAGAAACTATAGAGTCGATTGCAAGAAGCCATGTGCCGTAGGCATTAAATAGATGTGACAAATGACACACCGATTATGAAAAAGACATGATGGTACTCGAGAAATGGCGACAAGGAATTCCCACCATAAAAACTTACCACTTCCCGAATATTCATTTGAGAATATTCAGAAAGTGGTGGGACTATATGTACTGGTGGAAAAAGCACATGAAACGTGGAACATCAGTAAGCTGACGAGGCATGGTGCGTGGAACATTGATATAGCGACAAGTTGCATTCTCAATTAACTGAATGAAGAATGCATGGAAGGTATGGGAGAAACACCCATGGGGTAGCATAAGAGAAAAGAACTGAACCTGACAGTTGTCAAAGGAGAAACAGGAACAAAATGAATGAAGACTGCAAAGAAGGTGAGATACACGAACTAGAAGTGAATAAGAAAGGGGAATCATGAGCAGTAATAAGGAATCTTTAGTCATAAATATGCCAGTTACGGTTATCTATGATAACGGACATTCAATACAATTAATATCCTTAATTATTCCAAATTATGTATGAAATCTTCATGATTATATGCTCATATATAAGGATAATAATTCCATTTGTAAGGAGAAGTTACGGTTATTACTGAAATACACACTATATTTCTTTGCTTTATTCTTTAAAGTTTTCAACCTTCATTTTGGGGATTGATTGCAAGTTCATTCCTTATTTTCCTTTGCTAATCATCTCCATCATTTTTTTCTATTTTTTCCTAAGATTATTGGCAAAGTGAAGTATATTTTGGTTATCAGTAACCCGTTTTCTTCTAAATATTTACTTTAACCCATAAATCTAGTTTGGTTAAACACATACATCATCATTACCACCAAAGACAATTTAAACTGATCATGGAATATTGACAAGCCATAAATTTCTTCACCGCTCTATATATGTTGGGTGTTTATCAAGGTTTGGAATGCGAAATAATAGAATAGTTTTATGGATTTTTTATTTATCTGTACTAATGTTAAAATCATTTTTCCCTTATTATGTTTTACCTTAATTACAAGTTCTTCTAAAATTTATATGTATACGGGTAAAACTGATCCCACTGAACACCTCGAATTCCCGGCGAGGCAAATAGAGCAGGAACGTGACCACAAAGAATCGGAGTCAGAGCGAGGAGCCCCTCGTATCGGGGCTCGGGAAAAATACCTTCCCTCGAGGTATCAGGACCAGTGTCCTCCAGGTCCCGTTCGAGGATCAATACTTTAGAGAGCACTACCAAACAACTGCACACGACTAACAAAGGGTCGTGATGTCCATGCCCAACCGGATATCACAGTGTGAATCTTAGCCCGTATTCGGAAAAAATCAATGATTAGCAAAACGAAAGATTTTTACCTTTATCATTGGTTTGGCCATTTATTATGTCTTTCATTTGCTTAATCTAAGTCATTAATCACTTGTATTAAATTAATCCACATATCCTTAAAACTACATATAAATTCAACTGTTATCCATTTTTAAGGTAAACAGTTTGGCTCCCACCATGTAGCCAAGGATAATAGTGGTAATTTGATACAAATTTCCAAAACGCACTCTGTTTTACGCTTGTTCTTTGAGGTTTTAATTTTAGGTCAAATTAAAAATTTTGAACTCTCAATCTGCTCACGTTAACGTTAATATTGATCCTAGCCACCATGGCGTGAACAACAATGTAGTGCCCAGCAATGAGGTGCCCCATGTTGACCCCAACGGAGTTCCAGTCGCTGACCCAATCGATGCCAACTCACTTGTGGCCAACAACGCAAACTTGCCTACCGACCCTGAAAATAACGTTCGTGGGGAAGCCTGATCGATAGCCTGGGGTACACACGACGGTGAAGGCGATGGGATCAATTTACGGGTGATCTTCGACATGTTACAAGCTCAATAGGCGGCGATAGGCCTGTTTACCTTGAAAATGGTAATTACAATTATATATGATTTGGGGGTTCTAAAAATACATGATCTATTTTAATAACGGTTGTTTACGAAATAGATGCTAAGTGTTAGAAAATGAAAGATAACAAGATTATGCGAACCGAGCAGCAGAGAAACAGGGTCTCGAGATCGGTTTGAACGTGTCTCGAAGTCGAGCTTAGGGGCTCGATAACGGACGATGGAGAGTGATTCGACAGTTTCGAAGGCCTCTTAGATGGCCTCTTTATGACCAGTAACGAGCAATGAATAAAGAACAATTAATGAACAATAAAATGAAAGATAATAAATCAATGAGACAATTGTAAAGAATGTTTGAGCTTAAGGGCAGAGAATGTTCTTAGTTTTGTGTATTGAGTATCTTGTATTTTACAAAGTGACAAGGGTGTCGTTTATATATGAGGGGAAATCTCAACATAGTACATTTGTAATTAATGCAAAGAGATATGGATGGTACAACCATTTAATGCCACGGTACGAGCTTGTACTATTTTGTGCAGTTTGTGAGCTTTAACCATGTGCCCCTTGGGAATTTCGCACCTTTCCACATTGATCTTCAATTTGTACTGCCTCGAGGTCGAGGATCTTTGATATTCCCCCTCGATGCCAAAACTCGAACCTTCGAGCCTTTTAAGCATCAAAATGACTGTAAAATCGGTCTCTCCGATTTTAGCTGAATACAAATAGTCCCTGCGTTTCTTAGAATGAAGAGATAAGAAACAATCTTGACTTTTTGCCTCTTCGACACACATATTATGACGTTAGTCCCTTCATAGCATTAAATGACGTGACATAAAAAGTTGTGCAGAGGTCACTGTCAACAAAGTTCTTGAGAAGCCCATGAACCGTCATAGGTTCGACCCTTCCGCTTCAAGCATGCCCAGAGGGCCTCTATAAATACTACACTCACTTGCCTTTTAATAGTTTTGCATATTCTTCATCTTCTCCAAACCTTTAAATTTTAACTAAGTGCTTTCCATTCTTATTTTCTGCCTGTGTATGTTTTTTCGTCTTCTCACTTCAAAACTCGATTGTTATCATGGAAAAAACTTCCAAAACGGTTCGGGAACGACTTCTTCATTATGCCCATATAAGGGAAAGTCAAAAATTCGTCCTACCATTGAGCAATGCATCCCTGGCCCTTTCGACACCATTTCGGACTTCACAATAGAAAAACCACCCTTCTACACCGGGCCGATGCGAGCCCATGTCTCGATACATAAGTATAGTATCAGATATAGAGAGGGTAAAACTTGACTGTCGCAGGGGGGAGGTGGCCCGGGTAGAGATCGCTATGGCTGACGAAAGCATAGTCACGCACAAGGATGGCTTTCTCAGTGTATATACATACCCCTTCACCTTAGGCCCCGTCGATTCTTCTTCTCCACCATTGACCCGGTGATTCTTGTTTTTTGCCATCAATACCGAGTGACACTCGGTCAGATCTATCCTTCTTTTTGGAGGACTGTATATATGTTTCGACATATTACCAACATGGTCGATGGAATGACTTTCACCCTCGACCATTTGATCTGATTGTACAACCCTCGTCTCTTCCATGGGGGCCTAATTAAACTGCACCGTCGATCCACCAAGGAGTTCCTCGCCTACATCAACGAGGACATAGATCGGGGATGGATGTGCCAATTTGTTAGTATCAGAACTGCGGACATCATCCCTAGTGACAGAATGTCATACTCGGAGGAATGGCATATGAAACATAAGTACCCCTGAATTGAGCATGCTTTGTCGTCTCTTTCTCTTTCGACTGATTTTCTTCTAATTGTCCAGCCACTATTTGGTTTCCCAGCACGGTTCAGGACCTTCCGGGGTGGATCAAATGTTTAGACTCCGGTTTCCCATACAACAAATGCGTATTGCGTGAGCTGGCTAAAACACAGTGGCAGGCTAAGAACCATGGTATGCTCTTGTTGCTATTGTATTCTCATTCTTCGTAAGAACTTTTGATGGTGATGTTTTTTGACATAACATGTTTGTGCAGGCCTTGGTGAAGGAATGTTGATGAGGCCGCCCCCACCTGGTGAGGAAGAGGCCCTAAAGACCACCAAGGCTAATAAAAGGAAGAAGGAGGCCTCGACGGAGTCTCCAAAATCAAAAAGGTCAAAGGCTCGAAAGCCTAGGACCGATGCCACGGTTTTGTCCTCGACGACTGTTGAGAGCCTGTGGGCCGAGAAAGAGAGCAATTATGCCTGCCCTTTGGTACAAATGGAAAAACGAAGCACTGAGGCTTCGAGAGCTGTTGGGAGGTCGCCTTTTGAATTAAAGGCGGCCGATGCGGACCCGCCGTGCGTAAAGCAGACCCATGAGGAGGGTTTGGGCGCAGTTCCTGAGATGCTCATCGGACATGGCACAGTCCGTGTTGAGGAGCTCAGAGGGCTTTATACTGGAGCTTTCCGGGATCGGGAACTAACCTTGATAGAGGCTGATGCGGCGGGCGATTTCACTCGGGCCCGTCATTTTCTCCAGGGGAAATACGGGATGCTCAAGTTAGGGGTGTTCCCGGTCTAGAGACCTCTCGTGGAGAGGATGATGAATTTAGAGACAATTTCGAGGGGGTAGATGAGGAGGCTGATGTTGATGCCCCAATCACTCTCGAGGAATCCGAGAGGCTTCAAAAATAGGTGACATTTGAGAAATAATATGATATTCTTTGATTTTCTTTTCTTGTTTTCTAATTTCCCTTCTCTGTGCTGCAGGTCAAGAAGTTGTATGACCAAGCCTTCTCCAAGATGCAAGATGAGTCGACTCATTATGGAGAGGAGGTTGTGAAGCTTATGTCGGAGTCGGTCGAGCTAGAGGCTTTATGCGCTCGAAAGGAGGAGGAATGGATCAACCTCCGGGGAAGTTCGGAGAGAGCACTTTGGGAGAAGGCCGACTTCACCGAGCAGGTATGCCGGTACCCACACTTTTATTCTTAGTTGCATTGTTTGGTGCTGATTGACATATTTTCTGCTTTTCAAATTAGGTAGAAGGATGCCCTGGTGGAGCAACTTTGAGAGGAGGTTGTGGCCAAGGATGCCGACATCCTAGAGTTGGCTCGATTGAATGATACCGCAGCTTCGGAGAGGGAGGCAATTCAGAGGAAGCTATCCTTGGTTCAATACCATCTTCGAGGTGCTCAGGAGGAGGCTGCTGCACTATCTGCGGCCAAGTATAAGGCCAATCAATATGTCTCCTTATACAATAGAGATGTTGTTGCTGCGAATGATCGGGCCAGGGAGGTATCCGAGAAGGCCGAGCTAAAGCTGGATCGGGCAGTTGCTTATGCCCGTGCACAAGCCAGGAGGCAAGCCCTCGAGGAAGTGAGCGCCAAGGGTGACGATCTCTCTGCCGAGATCGAAGAGGCTAGAGCCCTCGAGGAGGAATTGGTAGTGCCGACTATGTCAGATGAGGGCTATGAAAGCGGCTCAGACAGCAGCGAAGGTGAAGAGTAGATTTTCTTCCCTTTTTGCTTTTTCCTTTTTCTGTATATGGGACCCTTCGGGGGAATTTTTGTAAAAAACACCTTTGTAAATATATTTTTTGAAATATAATATACTTTTGTTACATATCACACAAACTTTGTCCCGCAATGCTTACACAAAAATTTACTTTCATGCTTCGATTCTTAGCTCCTTGGAACTCGTACTTGCAATAGTAGATCCCCTCGAGACCGGACACCTTCTCGAGGCAAGGTCGGCATTTGAGATCCGATCTATCGAATTCTGTATGATGGTGTCATTTATGTGACATGATCGCGAAGTGATCAAGGTGGCCCCACCGGTACACTTCCCCAAACGTTATTATAACTTGCCAGTATTAAATGGCTTTCGAAGTAGTTGAATGGCCACCGCTTGCTTTATATATATCCTTGCTTCCTCCTCATTCTATGTCTTGCGATTTTGTAAAACTAACTTTCCTCTCAACATTCTCTTCCTTTTCTCATCTAACGAACCCGTTTTCATATCTCCTTTTTACCTTTGCTTGAGTAGTTATGGCTGCCGTGCCCAAATCCGTTCACCAAGAAGAGGGAAATTCTTCCTCTACTCCTAGCCTGACTGGTGGTATACCGCCGGTGTATGGATAGTTACCCTCGTACTGATTTTCTCCGAAGAAAGTCTTTGCATTAGAGAAACCTTTATATTCCCCGGTCCATCGAGAGCATGCTTTGAGGTTCGTCTGATCGATTGAAGAAAATCACCTCGAGGCCGTGAGGAGAGACTGTGGCTGGGGGGGGGGGAAATGTGATGCTGTAGATACACTCTCAAGAAGAGAACCTCATGACTTATATAGATGGATTCTTGACTGTGTATACGTACCCATTTACATTAGACCCCCTCAACCGACTTGTGCTCGAATTCTGCAAAAGGTACCGAGTCACCCTGGCACAAATTGATCCGTCCTCTTAGAGGATAGTGATGATGATGAGGTATTTTACCGAAAAGGTTGAACTCAAGTTTACCCTCATCCACCTTATTAGATTATATCTGCCTCAGCATTGTATATTCCTGATTGCGTTACGACGCCGTTCCACCAGTCCTTTCATTGCCAGCGATGATGAGGACAAAAACGGATGATGGATAAGTTGGTTTGTTCGAGTGAGGACCGTCGATATCATTCCAGCGGAGTTCCTACCATTTCCCAAAAAATGGAACATCAAACGTAAGTTCCATGTCATACCTTAGTGTCTTTTGCTCTTATCAATTTATAAGAGTGTTGCTTTTTCTCTTTCTCAGCAGTCCCGTGGGTTCTGAGGGAGGTCCCCGATCTTGCGAACTGGACTCGCAGGATGGTAGCTTCCTCAACAAATGACGAACGTAAGTGGCGAGATCTCTCGAAGGGCAGATAGGAAGCAAAGCACCACGGATAAGACGCGTGGTATCCCTTTTGATGAATTTCCTTTCGTGCGTACTAACTCTTCCACCGCAGGTGTTGGTGGGTTTTCCGAAATGAGACCGTGCCCCTTCGAGGAGAGGAAGGCCCGATGGAGGATAATAATTGAATCATCTATAGATGAGGAAATTCTCAATGAGGCGAGGCCTTCTCAGAGACATAAAGGAGGTGTCGTCGCTGAGGAGAGCTTAGATACGTCGGTCATTCTACGGACATCAACTCTTCTCGTGAGGATGATTCTTTGTCTACAACTTTAGATGGGGGCCCTTCCGAGGTTGCCGGTTCTTCTAGGAATGGACCTCTAATTTCGAAGAAGAGGTTCCTTGAGAGAGATAAAGCAAGAGTCCTTTACCATCGTCTGCTTCTACCCTCAAAGGGACTTCGAGGGACGCTCGGGACCAGGGGTTGCCCAAACCAAGTGAGGTTTCTAGTGGGCATGCCCCTATTGAGAGCGGTTCAACTGGGGCCAATGGGGCTAGGACAGTATATGCATGTTCAGCTTTTAAGGAGGCCCAACGGCTTTGTTCTGAGGTGAGTTTTGATCGGCCTTGCTGGCTTTTTAGCTATGAATCTTCATTCTTTGAACTGAAGTTTCTCTTTTGTAGTTTTTTGACAAACTCAAGTTCGAGCTGCTTCGCTGTGAGACCCGGTTGTAGGAAACTTTGGGTAAGGAAAAATCTCTCAAGCTTCTTTGCAATAAAAATACTAAAGAGTTGATACATCTTCGGGCGGAGATGCATCGGAGTCAGAACTATGAAGGCAAACTCGAGCGTCAGGTAACCCTTACCCTGAAAGAGTACGTATTTCCTTCCTCACTTTTGGGAATTAGTGCTTTGGTGCTTCAGCTGCAGGGAACGACAGGAGCGTTGGAGCGCCTTTGGGGCGAAGTTAGGAAAGCTAGTTTTGAATGCCAACCGTTGAAGGCGCAGATAGGCGTACATGTTACGGCCAAAAGGAATGCTTTGGCCAAGGCTACTGCCCTCGAGATATAACTTCATAATTCCCGAGAAGATAGCTCAATTCAGTCGAGCAGGATTGTCAAGCTCGATACTGACCTTTTGAATATGAAGGCCGATGTCGTGGATGCTGGGGCTAAAGCTAAAAAAGTTCAAGCGAAGGACGATAAGATGGTGACCGTTTATTTGAAAGATGTTGTCGATGCTCGGGCTGAGCTGAGAGGAGCTTAAGATAGAGAGAGGAGGGGCAATGAGTATTGATCACGCTCAACTATGCCTAATAAAATACTAAACGGGCGTTGCAAATATAATCCGGGGTATTNTCAAGACTTTTTAATATAAATTGGTGATGTTTTACTAATTCTACTGACAATAATAATAACTAGCAATTACTAACAATGTGTTGTATACAATCATGATAAAGGTCCAAGGTTAAGGTTTCCCCCGTTGGTGAACTTCCTTCTCAGATACTTCTTATAGTTCGATTAGTTGTCTCTATCAATCATGAACACTCTATCTACCATAAATC
>ML343041.1:0-58799 GCA_005239505.1 Nicotiana paniculata | reverse complement strand
CTCTGTGGGATCGACTTTGGGTGTAATACCCCAGATTATATTTGCAGCGCCCATTTAGTCTTTATATAAGACATAGTTGAGCGTGATCAGCGACTCGCGAAACCCCTACCATAGCGTGTTGCTGGTGCATGAGCTCCTGAAAAATTACCAGTCTCTCGAGATCTCTTGGCCTCTCTCTCCTCTCTATCCTGTCAAACATGCCCTCCACTCTCCTGGCAATACTCACCGCCTGCTGATAAGTAATGTCCATCTCCAACTCCCTAGCCATATTGGTCTGAATACTGGGGTGGAGTCCCTCAATGAAGCGACGGACCCTCTCTCTGCTGTGGCAACCAAGGCCGGTGCATGTCAAGCTAACTCACTGAAACAGACTGCATACTCTAACACAGTCATAGCACCCTGGCATAGCTGCTCAAACTCTGTGCGCCAAGCATCCCTGAGGCTTTGAGGGACATACTCACGCAAAAACATCTCTAAAAACTGAGTCCATGTGAGTGAGGGTGCCTCGCCTGGACTACTCAGCTCATAGGCACGCCACTACTGATATGTCACTCCCCTCAGCTAGAAAGCGTGAAAGAAACCCCACTCGTCTCTACAATGCCCATAGTGCGGAGAATACAATGACACTCTTCAAGAAAGCCCAGAGCATCATCTGAAGCTAGTCTGTGGAAAGTAGGTGGGTGGTACTTCTTGTACCTGTCAAGTCTGAGCTGCTCTGCCTCAGAAGCAGATACCCTGGTCTCATGCTGAACCGGAGCCACTAGGGGCGTAGGAATAAACTTTGGGGCCTGATCAACCTGGACCCTCTGCTCAGGAGTGCAGGCTGAGGGAGTTGTGCCCCTCCCCCGACCTGAGATGTAGCGGGAGCTATCGGAAGTAGTCCAGCCTGAGCCAGAGTGATGAGAATGCTCATGAACTGAGCTAAAGTCTCCCTGGAAGGTTGGAGTAGCAATAGGGATCTCCGATTCCGGGCCTCCAGCTGGAGCTGCTGGGGGCTCCTCTGTCGCAGCTCTCGCAAGTGCTCGGGATGCACCGCGTGGTCATCCTCTACCCCAACCCCGGCCTCTGGCGGCTCTGGCAGGGGCCTCGGGTGCCTGATCATCGCTCCTCCCAGTACGAGTCCTCACCATCTGTGGGAAAGAGTAGAATAGAGTTTTAGAATTTTGATGTCAATAACTCGCACGACAAGGAAATAAAATAAGTATGATTGCTCTTAATAGTTACATAGCCCCCCCGAAGATAAGTACGAACTTCTCCGCACCGATTCGCGAGACTTTAATAAATCGGCTTGTGACTCACGACTCCTACGAACCTAGAGCTCTGATACCAACTTTTCATGACCCGATTTAACCCTACGAAAGGTGTCGTGATGGCACCTAGTATTGACGACTAGTAAGCCTAATATTATGGAGAACTTAAAGAAATAAAAATGATAAAGGATAAAACAACATATTGTAAATAACAAAAAAAATAGTGCCGCTCGGCATGTACAAAGTAATCTCCCAAGACCCGAAATGTCTCTAAATCACAAGCTTCTATAATCTATGTAGCTCTATACAAGAATCTGAAGATAAATAAAGAAAGTCTCCAAGCGAGGGAGTGGAAGGGGACTCTGAGGATCTGCGGATGCAAGCAGAAGTACCTTGAAGTCTCATGGAATCAGCAACACGCACTAACCTCGAGGATGATAGCTCGTACCTGGATCTGCACACGAAAAACATGTGCAGGAAAGGACATGAGTACACCATATGGTACCTAGTAAGTGCCAAACTTAACCTCAGTCGAGTAGTAACGAGGTCAGGTCAAGGANTCTCATAACTGTAAATTTTGTGAATTCCTTTAATTGTTTTACCATAAATTTATACATATATATATATATATATATATGTATAAATTTATGGTAAAACAATTAAAGGAATTCACAAAATTTACAGTTATGAGAGCCCTCGGCTCAGAACAAGGTAAACACAATAGGGAATCTCCCGCGATACCGTCCCGTAATTCCGAATGATTATGCAGTACATGAGGATCTCCCAAAATACGTCCGTAGTCCCAAAAGTAAATATGCAATGCTGGGGGATCTCCTGGAATACGTCCGTAGTCCCAAAATAAATATGCAAGATAGGGGGATCTTCCAGAATACGTCCGTAGTCCCAAAGTAAATATGCAGTGCTGGGGGATCTCCCGGAATACGTCTTAGTCCCAAAAGTAAATATGCAGTTCTGGGGGATCTCCCAGAATACGTCCGTAGTCCCATAGTAAATATGCAGCGCAAGATAAAATGATAGGTACAACATCGAATTATACAATTTAGACTAAACATAGATAAGGGGAAATAGGGATCTAACTAAGCATGTCGCACAAAATGTCAAATAGGCTGTTAAGACATGTAAGCATGCTTCCCTAATCTAAACTAAGCAATTAAATGTAATCGTGCAGTTTAATAAGAAAAAAATAGGAAATTCCCCAACACAATAGCCCGTGTACATACTCGTCACCTCACGTACACGACGCTCAGACATCAATTAATACCAAACATCCTAAGGGGAAGTTCCCCAACACAAGGTTAGGAAAGCCAATTACCTCAAACTGCTCAAATCAACTCGATACCACGCTCTTACCACGAGTATCCAACTTCGAATGGCCCAAATCTATTCAAATTAATTGCATAATGTAAATATAACTACAAGTAACTAATTTAACTAATTAATTCGAAGCTAAAGCGTGAAATTAGAAAAAACGTCCAAAAAGTTTTCCCGGGCCCACGTCTCGGAATCGGGTAAAAATCATAAATTATTAATACCCATTCACTCACGAGTTCACTCGAACAAAAATCATCCAAATCCAACGTCTAATTCCCATTCAAACTTCAGATTTTCAATTGGGGAATGGGAATAGATTAATGTAATATGATCAAAATAGAGTTAGATACCCAATAGTTCTCCCCCAAAATCCCTCGAGAAATCGTTTCCCACCGAGCTCTAAATCAAATTTTGTGTATGAAATTTCAAACCCTCGAATCCTTTTTTATGCCCAGTGATATCCACATCTGCGCTCATGGGGCCGCATCTGCGCTCATGGGGCCGCATCTGCGGTCTCGCACCTGCAGAAAAATCATCGCAGGTGCGAAGGTCACTTATCCGTGCTGGGGCCGCATCTCCAGTTTCACACCTACAGTCCCCAGTCGCACATGCTGTCCCTGTTGTGTAGGTCCATTTCCGCTTCTGCGGTGATCCAACCGCTTCTGCGGCACCGCACCTATGGTCCAATATCCGCAAGTGCGAAAACAACAGGTACAACAACTTCACCAACATGCCTAAGTCCCAAACTAATCTGTTAAGCATCCGAAACTCACCCGAGGCCCCCGGGACCTCAACCCAACATTCCTAAAACATCATTCAAACTTAGTCGAGCCTTCAAACCACATCTAATAACATCAAAAACATGAATTGAGCACAGATTCAAGCCTAAGAACTTAGAATTTTTCAAATGCTACAAACGACGCCGAACCATATCAAATCTAGTCTGAATGACCTCAAATTTTACACACATGTCACAAATGACACTACGAACCTACAACCACTTTTGGAATTCCATTCCGAGATCAATATCAAAATTTCCACTATCGGCCGAAATCGCAGAAAATTTAACTTTCACCAATTCAAGCCTAAACCTACTACAGACCTCCAAAGCACATTCCTGACGCTCTCCTAACTCCAAAATCACTCAACGAAGGGAGTCAACGAAAGTCCATTCCGGATCCGTCTTCACACAGTTCTGACTACAGTCCAATTTCTAAGACTTAAGCTCACATTTAGGGACTAAGTGTCCCAAAACACTCCGAAACTCAAAACCAATCACTCCGGCAAATCCCAATAGCAGAAAACAATGCGGGAAAAGCAGTTATTAGGAGATCGAGTCTCTAACTCTTAAAACGATCGTCCGGGTCGTTACACCAGTAAGTATTTAGTCTAACCCCGGAGGAGTAGTGACGAGGGGTCGACATCGACAATCACCAGTGATCCTATAATATCAGGTACAGTAAGGAGGTGAACAAATATGAGGCAAAGTTAATAAATGAAATGAACAAGTGTAAATATATGGTACAATTATCCTCATTACAATAAACGCAAGCTCTTAATTAGCAAATTCCTCCTCAACGGGAGCATATATATAGGTATAATGGACCTCACCAAATAGGTTGTTATAATTCGAATCGGGGAAAAATTCACAAATACTCTGGCTTCTTGCCAAATATTACGCACGATTCCATGAGGATATTTTTATAGAAGTACTGAGGCGTATGGCCCGATCCAACATAAATATTAAACTGTGCACTACCAAGGGTCGAACGACACGAACCATAGATGCATCTATTAAACTGCCGGGGCGAACGACTTGCTCCCATGAGAGTGTGGTACATAAATCCTGCTGAGGCGAACGTCCCTATCCCATTAGAGTGTTGCACATAAATCCTACTGAGGCGAACAACCCGATCCCATTAAAATAAGAATTTTAAACGGGTCCCTGACCCCCACTCACAAATGAAACATCTGAGTTATAATTTTTAAGGAAATTATTCAATGACAACGACATAACGCGCGAGAATCCGTAAGAGGAGCACCATTATTCCGTGGCAAATCATAAAACTCGCGAAAACTCTACAATAGCAAGTCCATCACTGTATGCATGTCTAGTCTCAAGTCATAATGTGAAATAAAAGAATTAAATGAGCAAGGATAATCCCTATAATACAAGTACAACATGATGTAAACCTAAGTCTTCCCGGATAATAGCATGAATCTAACTACGTACGGACTCTCATCACCTCGTGCGTACGTAGTCCCCGCAATAAGTTACACACATCAAATGTATCACCTAGGGCAGTTTCCCCCTCACAGAGTTAGACAAAAGATTTACCTCATCTCAAAGCTTATTTTTCGGTCCAAAATTGTGCTTTAAATACTCAACTCGGTTCCAAATGACCCGAAGCTAATAAACTGTTATATAAAATAGTCAATACATGCTCAAGAGTTCACATCCTAACTATTAAAGTGATTTTCCAACCCAAATTGAAGAATTCTTAAAATTCACCCCCGAGCCCATGTGCCGGGATTCCAAAAATTTTCGAAGATAAACATTACCCATAACATCATGAACTCAAATATAGGATTTATTCTCAATTCCATTCCCAAATTCGTGGTCAAAATCCAAAAATATAAATTTCTAGGTTCTCCTTCAAAATTCCAAAATTCTACAAATTTTCATACTTAAATCCATGTATAAACCCTGTATGTAACTCACAATTAGTAGAAATCACTTACCTCATGCTTGATGTGAAATCCCCGCTTCAAAAGCTCCAAAAATCGCCAAGTCGTGTGAAAAATGGGGGAAATGAGCAAAACCCCCATTTTAAAACAATCTGCCCAGGCCAGGTCTTCCCTTCTTCGAGTTCGCGATAAAAGCCTCGCATTCGCGAAGGCTTCAGACTCTATTTCTTCACGTTCGCGGTTGGAGCTCCACGTTCGCGAAGGCCAAACTACTCCAGGACCCCGCTCCCTCTTTCTTTTTCGCGTTCGGACCCCTGTGTCGTTTTTGCGTAAGCTTGCTCCAGTTTCCTTCTGCATTCACGACTCCTGTGTCCCGTTCGTGTAGAACAAAAATGCTCATCCCAAATTTCCTCTTCGCTAACGCGTGAAACCCTTCGCGTTCCCAAAGGACAACACCAGACACCGGCATTAGCTGTTGCAAAACAGGGAAAAATGGTCTGAAACCACTCCGAATCACACTCGAGGCCCCTCGGGACCCCGTCCAATCACACAAATCAGTCCCATAACATAACACTGACCTGCTCGAGGCCTAAAATCACCTCAAACCATGTCAAAACCATGAATCGCACCCCAATTCAAGCTTAATGAACTTTAGAACTTCAAACTTCTACATTTGATGCCGAAACCTATCAAATCCCGTCCGGTTGACTCAAATTTTGCACATAAGTCACATTAGACATTACAGACTGACTCCAACTTTCGGAAATGGAATGGGAATCCGACCCCGATATCAAAAAGTCCACTCTCGGTCAAACTTCTTAAAAACCTTCAAATTTCTAACTTTCGCCAAATGACCCCGAAATGACCTACGAACCTCCAAATCCACATCCGAACGTGCTCCCAATACCAGAATCACCATACAGAGCTATTCTCAGACTCAGAATACCAAACGAACATCAGTAACATTGAAATGCACTTCAACCCAAATTTATGAAATTCTTCCAAAAAGCCAACTTTCCACAGTAGGCGCCGAAATGCTCCCGGGGTCATCCAAACCCCGATACGGACATACGCCCAAGTCCAAAATCATCATACAAACCTGTTGGAACCTTCCAATACCAGTTCTGAGGTCGTTTACTCAAAATCAAGCCCTAGTCAATTCTTCCAACTTAAAGCTCCCGAACGAGACTTTTCTTTCCAAATCAACTCCGAACTTCCCGAAATTCAATTCCAGCCATGCACACAAGTCATAATACCTGAAGTGAAACTACTCAAGATCAAATCGCCGAACGATGCGCTAGAGCTCAAAA
This sequence comes from Nicotiana paniculata, assembly GCA_005239505.1. Classification (NCBI taxonomy): domain Eukaryota; kingdom Viridiplantae; phylum Streptophyta; class Magnoliopsida; order Solanales; family Solanaceae; genus Nicotiana; species Nicotiana paniculata. The sequence continues at coordinate 52,219 of ML343041.1, read as the reverse complement.
CGACCGGTCGGATCGTTACAATTCACCTACTGCCTGCCTTTTTATAGTAACACTAATGCATGTATTCTGTTGTATCAAACGACTATTTTTAATGCATATTATATGTTGATAATACATGTTGTTACAGCTGTATTTCATTGTTTTTATTCAATGCTTTTATTTTTGTGTTGACAGTATCACTGTATTGCACAAATATATGTCTCACTTTAATATTCTGTCAGATAAATAGCGTTTGTGGTTAGTGTATTTTTTTTCTTGTATACATGTATAGTGTATTTAATACATTCATTCATTGACAGATACACGACTTTTACCAATATCCACAACTTATATTTCTCTGTTTAATATAGGTTGTACCATCGATTGAACACTTGCACGTGGTGAATGATGAAGGAAGGCATTACACCGTTTGCTTCCTAGAGAAAACTTGCAGTTGTGCATGCTTGGGCTGTCTTGAAAAGCAAGTTTCTAATGCCGGAAGATTATTGCTCGGACTATTATAAATCAATATCTGTTGTAATGACATACGAGGTGCTGGAGTATCCATTACCTGACCGAAGTGAATAAAATATACCATCACTTATATCAGAGGAAGTTGTCTTACCACCCAAATGGATAAGACCTACTGGAAGGCCAAAGAAGAAGCTCGATAAGTCGCTAAGTGAATTACTTCAGAAGAAAAATCAACATTTCGTGTAGTATATGTGGGAAAGGAGGACATGATAAGCGTAGTTGTAGAAATGCTCCACGTAGGAATTAGTTCATGTTCTAATTTTAATTACTACAATAACTATGTATTATAGATTTGTTCAATGTTTTCTATTACTATTAATTTATTGGTGTATTGGTTGCTTATTGAAAGAACTTTTTAAGTTTAGATTACTAAATTGAACGATATTATGTTTCATGGTATCTTTACAAAATGATTCATATACAGGTATGTGGTATAGCAGTTCATGTATTCATAAAATAAATGAATGTACATTCAAATTTTTTTTTGAATACATATGTAACTCAATTCCAAAATAACTGCTGAAAAAATAATATAACTATGTGGAAGATTATACTAATATATAAATATAGTAGAATACAAATATTTGGAAATAAAAAACAGAATATAATCACTGAACATAGCTAAGTCTGAAAATATAATAAATACAATAAAATACAATAAATACAACATTGTCTATCATTTAAATACACTGAAATATAGTAAAACAAAAATATGCAGTTAATACAACATTGTCTTTCATTTAAATACATTGAAATTTAGTAAAACAAAAATACATACAAGTTAGATTAACATAAAATATGGTGTTTTGACTTTTTAATATAGCTTGAAATGAAACTATGTGGAAGCTTATACTAAAATATAAATACAGTAGAATACAAATGTTAGGAAATAAAAACAGAATATGATCACTGAACATAGTTAAGCCTGAAAATATAATAAATACAGCAAAATACAATAAATACAACATAATTAATAAAATACTGCCTATCATTTAAATATATTGAAATACAGTAAAGCAAAAATATATACAAGTTATATTAACATTAAATATGGTGTTTTGACTTTTTAATATAGCTTGAATGATATTTTTTATATTTGTGTGCAATTGAATTATGCTGAATATAACAGGACAAGTATATAGGACATTTATACAACCATTAAATACAACACTTTCTATCATTGAATTTAATAAATATAGTAAAAATAATTGAATACACTACGGCCTATCATTCAAATATTGCAGAATATAGCTGGATTATAGCAGGCATTTAAGATCAATGAATTATGATGAATATAGCAGGGATATGTATCAGCATAATACAACTGTATAAATACATAATAGAAGTATGTGGATGATTATTAATACATAAATACAACATAATATATGAATTAATCGCATAACTTAAAGACTGTTATGGTTTCATTCATAAACACCTTAAAGACAAAATACATTCATGAATTCAAAAACAACAAATGTTGAGTAAAACCATGACGTGTTCAATAATAAGCTGCAAATACGATCCGATTTACAGAAAATTATTCTAAAACTATCTTCATAGAAGTATTTGTAGACATGTAATTTTTGACCCTCGAGATTTTACACATTTTAGCGTTTAAATATTTTTTAGTCTAGGTCTAATATTGCTATTTTAACTAGTTTTGACTCTTTTACTTTATTTTATCACAAAAACGAAATTACAAAAATAGTTTCATTAATTTTTTGTAGTCATACTATTTTACTAGGATTTTTATTTTTATTTAATGTCACGACCCAAAATCCATAAGGTCGTGATGGCGCCGGACATCATTGTCAGGCAAGCCAATCATTAATTAATTGAAATAATTTCCTGTTTTAGCATTTATGAAAAATATTACCTTTCACTTTATTACATAGTAACTACATAAAATTCTGTTAAGTAAATACAATGGTTTAAATAGTCCTATTTTAACAAATATATCCCAACACATCTCAGAACCCGGTGTCACAAGTACATGAGCAATTTCTAAAAATTTTACAATTTCTACAAAGCTTGTCCGAAATACAAGTGGACAAGAAAATTAAAATAATGTAGTACAGTATGAGGGAGACTCCGTCAACTGTGGATCGCCTCCGGATGATGCAGCTCGCCTAAGTCTCCAATCCGCCACATCGCTATGAAGGTACCTGTGCAATAAAAATGCACAGCAAGTGTAGCATGAGTACAAAAATAACGTGTACTCAGTAAGTCGCACGCCTAACCTCAGAGAGGTAGTGACGAAAGGTCAAATTAGACACTTGCTAGAGGTCAATTTAGTATACTCAAGTGTGACACTAAGCATGATTTATCATAGGCAATTTATTAAAAACATGAATAAATAAGATCAACTCCTTCCACATATAACACTTTAATTATTCGTCATATTAATAACATTTAATCAACATGGGTGGTTTAATCAAATAATCAACCAGAAGGAACAACTTCTTCCAAAAATCTTTAATAACTTTAAACCTCTGTCATTTCAGTTGACAACTTAAAATTCCAGGCCAGTAATTAGGCAAAATCACAGCAAATATGCACTAAATATCATGCGCAAGCAATGCCGAGGGTCGAACGGCGTGGACCAACAATAATAAATTGTGCACTGCCGAAGGGACGAACGGCTCGAACCATAGATGCATCTATTTTTTCTCCACTCGCGGATCGATCATGCGACGCGGTCAACATAAAAATAATAAGGCTAGCCTACTCGCGAATCATGCCTGCGACTCAGATGCTCATATGTACACATACTCACATAATAAATCCGCATTTTTATCAAGAAAAAAGTTTCTCAGGAAAGTGGTAAAATTCTTCTTAGAGGAACATGAAATATAGCTTTTAAATCTTTGTTTTGAAACTCATTTACCAAGTTTAATAATATTCAATAATATAACCCTATCAGGTATACAATTACCCACAAAGGAATCAATTATCTTTTTAAGTAATTATGAAAAGCACACTCTAGTCTTCTTAGGAAATAATTTACCGATTCAATAGCATTAACAGTTTAATATTATGGGCAGGATCACATGTACAACACGTAAGGCATGCTAGTGGGTCCTAGACTACCCGGACATGGCATAATAGTAGCTACGCAAGGACTCCCGTCACCTCGTGTGTACGTAGCCCCCAAAGATAATAGCACATACTTAATTAGTTCACCTAGGCGGACAATTTCCCCCTCACAAAGTTAGAAAGGAGACTTACCTCGCTCCGAAATTCCATAACCGGCTTCCAAGCCCTTCCGATGACTCCAACGGATGCAAAACGTCCCAACACTATCCAAATAACGGCAAACTAATGAAAATATACTCTAATATTTGAAACAATTCCAAATTATATAATTTCCCAACCCCGCTCGGTGAATTGACCAAAATGCCCTCGGGCCCACGTGCTCGGAATCCGAAATTTCTCGAAGATATATTCTACCCATAGCTTTATTAATTCAAATATACAATTTACTCTACATTCCCTACTCAAATTTGTGGCTAAAAATCCAAATTACCATTTCTAGGTTTTCTTCAATATTTTCTAATTTTTCCACAATTTCATGTATAATTCCATGCAATAACCTTGTATTTAACTTAGAAACATGAATGAATTACTTACCTTGTGATCCTTGACGAAAACCCACTCTTGAAGCTCCTCAAAATTGTCCAAACCAAAAGAAATGGACAGAAATGACCAACAAATCTCGCTTTTAAAACATTCTGCCTAGGCCATTTTTCGCACTTGCGATTCCGCAGGTGCGACCAAACCTCCGCACCTACGGCTTTCTTCAGCTCAAGCCAACTTCGCACCTGCGCCCCATAGCCTGCATCTGCGACTCACAGGTGCAAAAATATCATCGCACCTGCGCTCCCAGCCAGACCACCACTTCTTCGCACCTGCGGCGCCATAACCGCATCTGCGGCCAAAGCCTCGCAGGTGCGGTCACACCAGATGACAGCAATTCCGGCCTTCTTCAAACTCTCAAACTTGATCCGTTAATCACCCGGAATCCACCCGAGGCCCCCGGGACCCCGTCCAATTATACCAACCTGTTCCAAAACATAATGCGGACTTGCTCGAGGCCTCAAATCACATCAAACAACATCGAAACTACGAATCGCACCCAAATCCTAACTTTATGAACTTAGAAATTTTCAACTTCTACATCCGATGCCGAAACCTATCAAATCACGTCCGTTTGACCCCAAATTTTGCACACAATTCATATTCAACATTACGGACCTGCTCTAACTTCCGGAATCGCATTCCAACCCCGATATCAAAATTTCCACTTCCTGTCGGATTTCTTCAAAACCTTCAAATTTCTATCTTTAGCCAAATAACTTCAAAATGACCTCCGGACATCCGAATTCACTTTTGATCGCGCTCCTAACTCCAGAATCACCATACGAAGCTATTCCTAGACTCGAAATCCCAAACAGACATCAACATCACTGAAATGCGCTTCAAACCAAACTTAGGAAATTCCTTCAAAAATACTAACTTCCATAATATACGCTGAAACGCTCCCGGGTAATCCAAAACCCGATCCGGACATACGCCCAAGTCCGAAATCATCATACAAACCTACAGGAACCTTCAAATCCTGATTCGAAGGTTGTTTACTCAAAATTCCAATCTTAGTCAATTTCTCCAACTTAAGTCTTCTGGAATGAGAATTTTCTTGCCAAACCAACTCTAAATTTTCAGAAATTCAATTCCGACCACACCTACAAGTCATAATACCTGAAACGGAGCTGCTCATGACCCCCAAACTGCTGAACGACGCGCTAGAGCTCAAAACGACCGGTCGGGTCGTTACGTCTAATCTTGAAAAAAATACCAAAATAGTTTCACAATATAATATTGTTTATTCTAATTAATTAGAATTAGTTTTATATTATAAATTTTATATCATATTTCGAAAGAAGAGTGAGTTTTTGGGTTTGTTTATCCCATTTTAATGAGAGAGGTCCATTTTTAGTCTTTGGCCCAATTTTAAAGCCCAATAAGACCTAGCCCATACCCCCCACTTCCCTAAAAAGAGACTTAATCCTTAATCTAAGAACTCTCTTCTTCTTCTTGTTGGACACACTGGACTAACACCCAAAAAGAAAACCAAGAAAGCCAACAGCCACCCTTCATCTCAATCTTCTCCCTCACACAAAAAGAGAACCATCAGCACACCACCCTTCCACACACCTAAGCCACCGCCGCCAGCCCACCCATATCCAACCTAAAACCATCCACAAAAACACCCTTCTTCTTCCCCAAATCCTCCAGCGGCACCAGGCCTAGACGCCACCACAGCTGCCGCCGCCGCACGCCGCACAACCTCTCACCAGCCCTAACTCTGCCACCTCATTGCCGCTTCAAAACCCATTCCAGCCGCCGCCATTTCCACATCTCCCTATCACCCTCTGAACCCTAGAAACCCTTCTTCTTCACCCCTAACACCAGAAGCTGCACCTCTTTCTTCACCTCACAGTCATCGCACGCCAGACCTCCCACCAGCCGTCACCTCACTCCAAACTTGCAAAAATCTGGACATCAGTTAAAAATGGAGTTAAGCCGAGGTTGATTCGAGTTCGTCACCCATTGGAGAGTCGTGCCGTGCGTGTTCCAATTCGTGGCTCTTAAATCATTTCGCTGCTGTACTTTGCGATTGGATTCAATAGATTCAAGGCGTTGTACTTGCATCTTCTCGATTAATCAAAAAAATTCGCGCGTTAAGGTCCAATTCTTCAATTCTTTACTCATTATAATGCTAATTGTTTGTTTGGTGATTGTATTCTGTGACTCGTTATTTGTGGTTTTGAATGTGTCCGCTCGTATGTCTACTTGAACTGATTATAGTGAATTGGAATCGCATGTTTAGTTTTTTTGAATCGTATGCTTAATTTGAATTGGAAAATTGGACTGTCAGTTGTTGGATTTAAAAGAACAATTTGGGGAGATGCGATTTAAAATAAAATTGGACCTAAAAGTTATGAAATGAGATAAAACATAAGTTGTTAGTATTATGAATTTCACATTTACGTAGATCTATTTACTAAACTATCGGTAGGAGCATGCTTAGGCCGTCAACACTCGGATAGAAAAACCTTAGGTTTTCTTTATTTCATTTTTATTTGAGGCGAGAGATCATTTTTTTTAGTTTATTGTCCGGGGAATGCCCCGCGAAATTTGTATATGTTTTTGTCCGGGGTATGCCCCGAAGTATTTGTATTTGGAGGCCGAAAGTAGAACTCGTAGTATTTTCATTTTCATTTTTCTTTTATTAGGTGGGGATGACCTCGAGCCTCTTGTGTGTTTATTTTTCTTTTCTGTGTTTATTTTTACCTCAATTTGAATATTTTGAAATCCAACTAGATCGAGTACGCAACCGTGACTTTCACGGGACCCGGGGAATGCCTAACACCTTCTCCCCGAGTCAAATGAACCCTCTTACCTAGAACTCTGGTGCAATCAGTTTTAGAGTCTAAAAGTTTTTCAAAAGAACAAATCATTTCTAAAAACGGTGACCTGACACATCGAAACCAAATGTTAGGTGGCGACTCTGAAAGGTCTTTTGAAACACAATCCTTTTGTCACTTTCTAAATGAAAACCCTTGTGGCAACTTTGGCGACTCTGTTGTGGATCTGCAGGTTCGAGCTGATACTCGATCTAGTTGGCTTTAAGGATATTCGATTGAGGTGTTTGTTTTATTTATTTGCTTTGTTTATCTGGTTTGTTTTTCTTATTTCCTATATTGTTGGTTGTTTGTTTATCGCTTTTCCTTATGTGTTTACCACTTTATAACTCCCATAATTTGCATAACCATGGGTCTTCTTTCCACAATAAGTATTCTAGAGTATGTTTAAGCGTACACGACCTTTTTGTGAGTCACCCGTGTCTTTAAGGGGGTGGCGTGGGAGCGTGAAGTGGGCGGACAGCTAGAGCAGCCGCCATCAACCACGTGCCGCCCCGAATTGCCTTGTCTAGTGAACCCCAAACTTAGGTCAGCCTTTAGGTTATTCTTATTTGCATCATGTCGTTTAGACCTAGTAGGGCTCGATCCCAGGCACCGTGTCCATTTGTAGGAGGCCTATCCAAATTATGTCAAAGTGGACCCGTGGCCCAAAAAAATATTTAATCATCCCCATGTGCTTCATGCTGCATTCTTCAAGGGTAAAGGGGTCATTTGGGGACCAATGACCGTTTGAGGGTAAAGGATAAAGGAAAGATGGTGAAGTGTAACAATGAATCAAGTAGGACCCTATTATATTTTTCTTTCACAACTTTTTCAAGAAAAGACAAAAAAAATGATAATGAAAAATCCAAAAAGATTTTACGCTTTCCCATCATTTTCCAAAAAAACAAAAATAAAAAAAAAGAGAAAAAGAAAATCCAAAAAGATTTTACATGTTTCATCATTTTTCAAAAAAGAAAAAAGACAAAACATATGTTTTTTCCAAATTAGTGTTTTTTTTAATCCTCTCCTGTATCCAATCTGTCCGAACTACGCAAACCTGATTCTCGTCTTTCGGGGCGGGATACGTAGGAAGCCCACATATGGTCCGGTCTTCCTCCTCTTTCTAGTGAGTCTTAGGTTCTTGGCTTCGCGAGGTCTTAGCCAAATCTTGCATGTCTATCCACGTTCGGCCACATCGGACTTTTTTGCAAAATAGGGATATTTTCGTAAAAGTGGCTTGTTAACCCATGTCTTAGAGCCTTGGGTCTACAACAAGGTGTCCTCTCAGTTCTAAGGTCCATTCTTGTTGAATTTACATATCTAGCCACTTTTGGCCACATCGGCCATTCTTGCAAAATGAGGTCATTTCTGCGAAATTGGTTCATTGAACCATGTCTCAGAATCTTGAGTTCGCAACTAAGTGTCCCACTACCTTAAGGTCCGTCCTTTTTGAGTTTGCATATTTAGCCACTTCTGGCCGTATCATATATTTTTGCAAAATGGGTCACTTTTGAAAAGTAATTCCTAGGGTCATGATTATTGGGAGTTTGAATCCATATAAGCCTTAGTGAGGCATTTTCTATGTCTTAGAGGTCAATCTTGTTGAGTTTGCACTTCTAGCCACCCTTGGACACATAGGTCATTTTGCAAAAAAATAGTCCAATCATGCCTTGCATGTATCCAATAGGAGGTGCCATAGTGTCTTGAGTCACTAACTATATTTGGTCTTATTTTTCTCATTCAGGTATGGATCCATGTACTAGAGACCGAGCATGACAGATAGCCCAGGACCATTGCATTTGGGAACTTGTTTGAAAAGACTTTTTATATTTTGAGTCTGTTTTCATGTTTTCTTTTACTTTCTTGTCTTGTCTAGTAGTTTTGAGTCTTTTAGGTGGTGTAAGAGTTTTCCGAGTCTTTTGTCATCGTACTTCCCATTTGTATTTGAAAACAAAAAAATAGCTATAAATGAAAAATCCAAAAAGATTTTTGTTTTTTAGCATATTTCGTCCATTATTTTTCCAGAACTACGCTTGATCTGATTCCTGTGGAACATGATATGTAGGAAGCCTATATAGGGTTCGATCGAATAGTTTTAAAAAAAAACATGATGAAGTTGTGGGATGTGAAAAATGAGAGGGAGTTGCGGGATGCAAGAAAAGAGAGAAAAAATGAGCAAACCAAGGAGTGTTAAAAAGAAAAATGAACTTGGGATGATGCCAAATGACCTTGTGACCCTCGAAGTCATTCTAGAACCGTTAATTGTTTCTAGGTGCATTGCACGCAATGTAATATTTCTATCTGATAAATGCCCTAACGCTAACATGTTGGCTTTGTTTTGCTCTTTCCTCTTTGGTACTTTCATTATTATCATAACAGAAGGTAGTTAGTTTGTGGCATTCTAGCGAGTCATATGTACAACACAAGGTCAAAGATCAAGGTAGCCATGGCTGGCAAAGACTTGGATACAAGTGTTGTTGATCCGCCTAAGGAGATTGTTGAATTAGAATCTGAGTTGAAAGAAGAGGTCCTAAGGTTGAAAGGGAAGATGGCTAAAATGTATCAAGCCTGGATTAGTGGGCATCCTCCAACATTATTTCCCACTAACTACACTGAAAGCCTCGTCACTATTTCTCCATTGTCACAAGTCCAGATTTCCACTGCTGCTGAACCCAGTGGGTAAGATATCGAGCTTGGTAATTGGAAAGACACTCCTTTATTGGCTAGTCGGGGAGGAGTTTTGGTGGTTTATATTGTTGTCATTTCTGTTGTCCGGTTATTTCAGGGTTGTAATCCAGATTTTGTCTTGTGGCTCAACCCCTTCTTCTTATTTTGCCTAGTTCATTTAGTTGTAGTAACTCATCTAGTGTTATCTAGTATTGTACCAGGGTTTTAACCCATGTCTATTTTGCTTGTTTTGTTCAAACCCTTTTCACCGTCTGTCTAATGCAATCTCCTGTTTTATGTTAGTTCTAGTCAGTTTTTGTTTAGGTCGCTTTTCCTTTTATAGTTATTTTCATGATGAATCTAGTGACACGACATGCACGCATAACTCTCAGCTTGGTCTTGAAAGTTAGTCTAATCATGAAACAATGAAACAAGGTTTGAAGGTAACATGGACATTTGAGGGAAATAAGTAAAGATTTGGACATTGTGAGATTAATTAAAGCCTGAATTGAGTGAAACTGAGGCAGTTAGTCTGGGAAATCAAGAGGTTGATAAGGACATACAACAAGGGAATGTCTCTCAAGCAGTTTGAGGTAGATCAGCCAGTGTTGAAATGCATTCTTCCAAATCAAGATAAGGGTGAGTCAAGTCTGCTTCGAACTGGCAAGGGTCATTCATTGGGATAAAGGTATTGCCCATTGGCACTTTGTGTTGTGTTGATGCCATCAAGAGACATCGTGCATAATTCTTCTGATTATTTTCAATTGCATGTTTGTACTTGGCACTTTTAAAGTTTGGTATGACGAAGGCATTTTATTCTGCTACCCCAAACACTTTTATCTTTTGCTGCCCCTTTTGAGCCCTAATTTGTTTTGTTTCATACCCCTCTTTTGGAATCAGAAGTAGAGTGAGGAACTAGAAAAGAAAAAGAAAAAGAGAAAAAGAAGAAAAAGAAAGGAAAAAAAATAAAAATAAAATAAACCAACTTTGTGTTAGAACTACGTTTGACCCGATTCCTTATAAGGATACATAGGCAGCCTTACTCTGAGGTTCGGTCCCATCAAAGCAAAAAATCCAAAACAAATTCCCAGACTCCAAGAAACTGGGGCAAAATTTTTAATTTTGGCCAAAAAATCTGATTCCAAAAGTTGTAATTTTGAACCCTTTCATCTAATAAAGTATTTTGAGCCTTCATGCCACCCTTTCTTTCTAACCCTGTCCAAAAGCCTACATTACGCTCCAAAGAAAGACCTTCCGACCAATCTTTGAGGATGCCAAATCAAATGTGTGGTAAAAGTATGATCTTCTTGCATCATGGGTAATACCTTGTTCTCAGCACCAAGAGAGAAAATGATAAAATGAGAGAGTCTTATCGGTGAAAACCCTCATGGGCACCATAAGACGACAGTGAGTTGAGAAAACGAGCAAAATGAGATAAACTTGATGGTAAAACCCTTCAGGGCACTACAAGTCGACTGAGAATTATGGATCAAATAGGACAATTGGAGTGTTGAAGCCCAGTTTCATAACTTAGAGGAATAACTTAGTTGAAGATTAGATTCGCCCGACAGATCATGCCGTTTAAACCAACATGCATTTCATGGTCAGTGGAGATAGCCTTAAAATCAGATTAGTGTCTACTTTGTTCTTTTTCCTGGGTAAAATTTTTTCTTGTTCGATACCATCTCTTCTCGTTCTTCTCCTTACTTTGTTCCTCTTGTTTTATTTGAGTTCCTTTTGAGTCTATTTTTGTCGAAACAAGTGAGAAATGACTTTAAAATCTGCTACCGGCTTTTTAATCACGTGAAGCCGATGTCTAACAAGCACATCAAATTGGGGTAAGATGCATGAGAATAGTGTGTGCACTGAGTTGGTGATAATAGATTTTTTGGGGGATTGATGTAAAATGCAAAGGTTTGGTGAATGTTAGATCACGAGTGCAATACATCGGGCATAGGTATTGGATTTGAACAAATCAGGAATATTTCTAGTAATAAGGGTTGTCCAGAAAAGCGGTTGGCCGATAACAAGCACTGTCTTCCAAGTTGAAGTCCAAGTTGATCGTGACAAGTGCAAGAGAAATTGCCCTCGTAATCAAGGCCACAAACTAACCACCATGTTTTAAACTCACAAGTTTTCTTTGTCTGAAACAGGGATGAAGGCTATGTTCATATCAAAGCTTGAATTTTTCAGGTGTAATGCCCCAATTCTGCTTATGCAAAGGCTATTGAGAAGATCACACATCACCCCTAGGAGACACACTTCCTAGTCTGGGTCTTTCAAGTTATACTTTTGTTTTAGGAGATGCATTTATTAAATTGAGATTCCACCCCTAGGAGATGCACTTCCTAGTTTTGGTCATTTAAGCTCATCCCTAGGAGACGCACTTCCTAATTTGAGTCAGTGAAATTTCACCCCTAGGAGACGCACTTCCTAGTCTGGGTCTTTCAGGTTATATTTTTGTTTTAGGAGACGCACTTCGTAGTTTTGGGTCATTTAAGTTCATTCCTAGGAGACACACTTCCTAGTTTGAGTCCTTGAAGTTTCACCCTTAGGAGACGCACTTCCTAGTCTGGGTTTTTCAGGTTATATTTTTGTTTTAGGAGACACACTTCTAAATTGAGATTTTACCCCTAGGAGACACACTTCCTAGTTTTGGGTCATTTAAGTTCATTTCTAGGAGACACACTTCCTAGTTTGAGTCATTGAAGTTTCACCCCTAGGAGACGCGCTTCCTAGTTTTGGGTCATTTAAGTTCATTCCTAGGAGACGCACTTCCTAGTTTGAGTCATTGAAGTTTCACCCCTAGGAGACGCGCTTCCTAGTTTTGGGTCATTTAAGTTCATTCCTAGGAGACGCACTTCCTAGTTTGAGTCATTGAAGTTTCACCCCTAGGAGATGCACTTCCTAGTTTGATTCATTCAAGTTTCACTCCTAGGAGACGCACTTACTAGTTTGATTCACTCGAGTTTTATCCCTAGGAGACGCACTTCTTAGTTTGGTTCATTAAAGTTTCACCCGCAGGAGACACACTTCCTAGTCTGGGTCTTTCAGGATATACTTTTAGGAGATGCACTTCCTAGTTTGGTTCATTCAAATTTCACCCATAGGAGACGCACTTCCTAATCCGGGTCTTTCAGGTTATTATTTTAGGAGACGCACTTCCTAAATTGAGATTTCACCCCTAGGAGACGCACTTCCTAGTTTGAGTCATTCAGGTTTTATTTTTAGCAGATGCATTTGCTAGTCACAGGAGACGCACATCCTAGTCGAGTCTTCAATTTTACTCTCATCATTGCATCAACAACATAGGTGATTTACAGTTTTTCTAACAGCTCATAAATCTTCCTAGTGTAAACTAGGGCAGAAAATTTTGTTTGATTTGTTGTTTTAATTGCAGGCACCCACCTAGAGAACGAGGAAATTAATTTCAGATTTATTTCAATTTTCAAGTCAGTAGCAGGATCCCACCTGGAGAACGAGGGAATTCATTTCAGAGTTACTTTCAATTTTCAAAATTCAAGAGGCATCAGGAGCCCGCCTGTAGAACAGGGTCAACTTTTAATTTCCAAGTTCAAGAGGCATCAGTAGCCCGCCTGAAGAACAAGGTCAACTTTCATTTTTCAAGTTCAAGTCAGAGAAGCATCAGGAGCCCGCCTGAAGAATAGGGTCAACTTTCAATTTCCAAGTTCAAGTGAGAGATATCAGGAGCCCTCCTGAAGAACATGGTCAATTTTCAACTTCATGTTGATGGATCAAGTAGAGATTCAACGAATATTCGAGACAAGAAGTGAATAGGCTCTTATATCTTTCTTTTATTTTTGCTGTAAGTTTTCCTTTTATTTTTGATGTAATGGCAGTAATCGTGGACCGTAACCTCGAAAACACCTCAATCGGCTCTCCGCCTCGGTATACTCCTTCGTTCTTCTCACTTCTGAACTACAAATGGCCTGATTCCTTTATAGCCAAGGATATGTAGGCAGCTCAGATACCAGGGCTTGGTCACATTCTCCTTTCTTTTAGTTTTTGGTCTCCCTAAATAAGGGCCGGGTTAAAAAAACATATCTCGTCGTTCTTTGTGTGAAAACTCTTCGTGTTTCCAGTTAAAGAGGGACAACTGTCAACATGTAATCTTTGAACCTCCCCGAGATTTTACACATTTTAGCGTTTAAATATTTAGTTTGCGTCTAATATCTCTATTTTAATTAGTTTTGAATTTTTTACTTTATTTTATCACAAAAATGAAAATTACAAAAATAGTTTCATTAATGTTTTGTAGTCATACTATTTTACTAGGATTTTTATTTTTATATAATCTTGAAAAAATACAAAAATAGTTTCACAATATAATATTATTTATTTTAATTAATTAGAATTAGTTTTATATTTTATATTATAATTTTATATCATTTTTAGAAGGAAGAGTGAGTTTTTGGGTTGGTTTATCCCATTCTAATGAGAGAGGTCCTTTTTAGTCTTTGGCCTGATTATAAAGCCCAATAAGATCTAGCCCATACCCCCCACTTCCCTAAAAAGAGACCTAATCCTTAACCTAAGAACTCTCTTCTTCTTCTTGTTGGACACACTGGACTAACACCTAAAAAAACCCCAAGAAACCGAATAGCCACCCTTCATATCTCTTCTTCTCCCTCACACAAAAAGAGAACCAACAACACACAACCCTTCCACACCCCTAAGCCGCCGCCGCCAGCCCACCCTATCTCCAACCTAAAACCACCCGCAAAAACACCCTTCTTCTTCCCCAACTCCTCCAGCGGCACCAGGCCTAGGCGCCACCACAACCGCCGCCCGCCGCACAACCTCTCACCAGCTCCAACTCTCTCACGTCGCCGCCGCTTCAAAACCGATTCCAGCCGCTGCTGTTTCCTCATCTCCCCAACACCCCCTGAACCCTAGAAACCCTTCTTCTTCACCCCTAACACCAGCAGCCGCACCTTCTTCTTCACCTCACATCCGTCTCCTTCCAGACCTCCCACCAGCCGTCACTTCACTCCAAACCTGTGAAAATCTGGACATCAGTTAAAAATAGAGTTAAGCCCAGGTTGATTCAAGTTCGTTGCCCATAGGAGAGTCGTGCCGTGTGTGTTCCCATTCGTGGATCTTAAATCATTTTGCTTATGTACTTTTCAATTGGATTCAATAGATTCGAGGCGTTGTACTTGCATCTTCCCAATTAATCGAAAATTTCGCGCGTTAAGGTCCAATTCTTCTGTAACGACCCGACCGATCATTTTGCGTTATCGGACCCCGTTCCCCTAAATGAAACTTTCCATAGCGGCTTATTGTAATTTATGACTTGCGGGGGAGGGTGATCCGGGATTCAGAAGTGCTTAGAGTACTATAGGAACACTTGGTTCCTTAAGGTTGGCCTTTATGGCCAAGTTTGACTTCGGTCAATATTTTTAGTAAACGACCTCAGAATCGAGTTTCGACGGTTCTAGTAGCTTTGTATGATGTTTTCGGACTCGGGCATATGTTCGGAATGGGTTTCGGATGACCCGGGAGCGTTTCAGCGCCCAATATTGAAATAAGTTCCTTAAGTTCCTATTTGTGGTTTGGGATGTGTTTTTGTGTTATCGAGGTCCGAACGGAATTCCGAGATAGGGAATAATTCTGTTATGTCATTTATGACATGCTTGAAAAATTTGGTATCATTCCGAGTAGTATAGGTCGGTTCGGCGCATTGTTATCGAATTCAAGAACTTGAAGTTCTTAAGTTATGATTCTAGGGGTTTTGGGATGTGATTTTGAGTTTTTGCATTATTTTGATTGGTCCGAAGGCTCGAGCGAGTCCGTAGTATGATTTGGGACTTATTGATATATTTGGATGGGGGTTCGGGTGGGCCCAGGTGCCTCCCGGACACCACATGAGGCCAAAAACCAGCTGAAATAGCTGCTGGTGCACCTGTTCTGGTGTGACCGCAGGTGCGGTTGCCCTGTCGCAGGTGCGGGACCGCAAGCCTTTTAGGTGCGACCCCCCCAGTGGGCAGTCCATTTCTCGCAGGTGCAGACAAAAGTTCTTAGGTGAGGAACCGCTATCAGGCAGTGTGTTTCTTAAATATGGGATTCTTCATTGTTTTCTTCATTCCTTCCTCCATTAAAATACTTTGAAAGCTTGGGAAAGGGGCTCCACGACCCAACCACCGAGAGGTAAGTAAATTCTACCCCAAAGTTAGTTTAATTCATGACTTCTTAGTTAAGTTAACCTTCTTAATTAGCAAAAATCAAGAATTGGGTAGTCACCTAGGGCTTTCGGGAATTTAGAGAATTACCCGTCAATTAGCTATGAAATCAAGTAAAAATCATGTATTAATGATCCTTAGGCTATGGGTGAGTGTTTCCTTCTAGAATTTTTGGAATCCGAGCATGGGGGCCCGGGGTTGAATTTTGGGATTTCTTCAAGAGTGATGAATTGACTAAGTAGTAGGAGGATTCCATGCTTTGAATATAAATTGATATGTTTGTATAACATTTGGCTAGTTTCGAGTCCGTGGGTGTCGAGTTTGGAGTTTCGGGCATGTTCTTGACCTGGAGAGTAGGTTCGACACGAGGTGAGTCTCCTTTCTAACCTTGTAAGAGGGAACTGTCCCCCTAGGTACTTTAAATGACTATGTGCTAATGTTTGTGGGGTATACGTACGCGCAAATTGATGAGAGTCCGTAAGTAGAGACTATTATTGCTATGTTTGGGTAGTTAGCCTACACCATGCATGATGTTTTCCTTGAAATGAACTATATGCTTAGTGAATTAATGTTACATGCGGCTTGTTTCCCTGAGATCATGGAATTTAAGTAATTTTAAGGAATTGTTCATGAAAAATAATTTATAAAGAATAAATGTATGGATTGAGTGTGCAAGTGACCGCTTCGCAATATACATTCTGTGAGCGGAGTGTTATTTCCCCCACTCTCATGGGAGCAGGCCGTACGCCACGGCGAGTGAAAAATATATATTATGGTTCGCGCCGTTCGACCCTCGGCAGTGCACAAATATGATCATTATGATGGCTCAGGACGGATGTCCTTATCCTGTATGCGCATGTTAAATTGTTAATGATTCTTTTATGGATTTTGAGTGGTCAGATATATTTTTAAAGGAAAGAAAAGAATAATGAAGTAGAAATTGTATATTTACTTCCAGTATTTATTTGAATTTCTGTTATTTTTAATGTTTACTGCTTTTATCATCCTTGTATGTCTGTTACTGATATTATGTCTTGCTAATAATTTTGTTGGACCTTAGTGAGTTTCAAGTCGACCTCTCGTCACTACTTCTTTGAGGTTAGGCGGGATACTCACTGGGTACATATTTGTTTATGTACTCATACTACACTTTTGTACTTAATTGTACAGGTTCTGAGGCTGGTGTATCTGGTTTTCACACCGGAGCTCGATTTTGATCATAGTTGGATCTGACTTCACGGTGAGCTGCTTCTCTTGACGATCCTCGGAAGCACCATAGAGTTTCTCTTGCTTATTTCCCGTCTATTTCTTTCAGACAGTGGGATTGTATATTATATTCTTGTATATTCTGTTAGTACGCCCGTAGGACTTATGACATTAGTTTCTGGCACACACGTAGTGGTTATTTTGATTTGCGAGTCTGTATATATTGTCTCACGCCTCTTTACGACTGCTTTTGATTAAAAATGACGTACTATCTTTTTCAATTAATGTCTTGAACTTTAAAACTTGGCACGTGTTGGGATGTTTACTAAAATATGGGGAAAATCCTTAATAATCTGAGTGTGGGCTTTCCTAACCCCGGTATTCGGTGCCATCATGACCTGAGTTAGTATTTTGGGTCGTGACAACATGGTATCAGAGCACTAGGTTCACGTAGTTCTCACAAGTCACGGGCAAACCTAGTAGAGTCTTGCAGATCAGTATGGAGACTTCTATACTTATCTTTGGGAGTCTATAGGGTGTTAGGAAAACCTCTTCTTATTTTTATTCTATCGTGTAGTCAATGATTTACTAAATCTCATTCTTCTATTCTTTCACAGATGGTGAGGACGCGTGCATCCGATGTTCCTAACCCGGGAGGGGCCGTTACCCCTATTGTTCGAGGCCGTGGCAGAGGCCGGGGGAAGGCACTGGCCCGAGGTAGGGGACGAGGGCATCCCCGAGCTATTCCAGTTGTACCACCACCAGAGGATCCTACTATAGAGGAGCAGGGTGAGGTGCCCCCAGTAGGTCCTGCTCCAGTGGACTTTATGATGGCGCCAGGCTTCTAGGAGATCATGGGCCGTATGATGCGGTTTATGGACACCATGTCCCAGGCTGGTTCATTTCCAGCAGATCCTGCCACATCTCAAGCGGGAGGGGGAGCCCAGACTCCTACCGCCCAGGCTGTAGGTCAGGCAGCAGCATTATATCATACCCCGGGTACACTGCCCGTGGGTGGGGTCCAGCCTGTAACAGCAGCACCTAAGCCCAGACTAGCTGCGGATGGCGATCCTCAGAAGTTATTCGATAGATGGACTAGATTTCACCCTCCAGTCTTTGGGGGTGAGCGAGGCGAGGATACCCAGGATTTTGTTGAAAGGTGCAGGGACATGATGCACAATATGAGGACATTAGAGTCAGTGGACTTCACTACCTTCCAGCTAGAGGGCAGAGCTCGCAGATGGTGGCAGTCCTATATTCTCAGCAGGCCAGCAGATTCTCCTCCTATCACCTGAGAGCAGTTCACCCAGATGTTTCTAGACAGGTATATCCCACCCTTTGAGAGGGAAGAGCTGCGATATCAGTTCGAGCAGCTGGAGTAGGGACAAATGTCAGTGACAGATTATGAGGCTAGATTCTTAGAGTTGTCTTGCCACACACTTATGATATTGCCTACTGATACTGAGAGAGTGCGGATATTTGTGGCAGGGTTACACTCCGGTATAAGGGCCAACATGGCCCGAGAGGTGGAGATGGGGACTCCCTATCAGCTGGTGGTCGAGATAGCTCGTCAGATTGAGGGCTATCGATCGAGAGGCAGAGAGCAGGGTCAGCAGGACAAGAGAGCCAGATTCTCCAGGGATTACAGAAGTGTCCCAGTTAGGGGCAGAGGTCAGTTCGGTAGAGGTCAGCCTAGCAGGCCACCATATTCAGCACCCCCACCACCACCCCGAGGTGTTCCAGCGAGGGCTCATTTTAGGACCATGCCAGAGCGTTCCTACCGCCCTCCAGTCATTCAGGGTTCACCCAGTGGTTATTCCAGTTATCAGAGATTCCCCAGTCTCTACTTCAGTGCTATGCCAGAGGGTACACATCGCTCTCCGACCATTCAGGGTTCCTCTTCGGGGCAGCAGGCTATGATACCCGGAGGTTATTATGAGTGTGGGGATCCAGGTCATATGAAGAGGCATTGTCCCAGGTTTCAGGGCAAAGCAGTGCAGCAGGATCATCAGCCTATGGATCCAGCACCATCCGTCAGGACACCTAGAGGTGGGGGACGGGTCAGCAGTGGTCGTCCTAGAGGTGGAGGCCAGTCGGGGGGAGGTCATCCAACTCATGTTCATTCTGGCGAGGCTCAGTCTTCCGGTGCTCCGACTAGATTCTATGCTATTCCGGCCAGATCAGATGCAGTGGCCTCAGACGACGTGATCACATATATTATTACAGTATGTGGTAGAGAAGCATCTGTGTTATTTGATCCAGGATCCACTTATCCTATGTTTCGGTCTTATTTGCTCATTTTCTGGATGCCCCTCGTGAGTCCTTGGGTTCTCCTATATGTGGGTCTACTTCTGTGGGCGATTCTGTGGTGGTAGACCGGGTTTACCGGTCCTGTATGGTTACATTCTGCGGATTCGAGACTCGAGCGGATCTCTTATTGCTCGACATGGTTGATCTCGATATTATTTTAGGCATGGATTGGCTATCTCCTTATCATGTCGTGCTAGATTTCCATGCCAAGACAGTTACTTTAGCCGTGCCAGAGTCGCCTAGGCTGGAGTGGAGAGGTTCCTCAATTAGTGCAGCCAGCCGGGTTATTTCATTCCTGAAGGCTCGACATATGATTGAGAAGGGTTGTTTGGGCTACCTCGCTTATGTACGGGACACCACCGCCGAGTCTCCGATGATTGATTCAGTTCCATTTGTTCGAGAGTTTGCTGATGTATTTCCTTCGGAGCTTCCGGGCATGCCTTTGGATCATGATGTTGATTTCTGCATTGATTTAGCTCCAGACACCCAGCCTATATCTATTCCTCTGTACCGTATGGCTCCGAAAGAGTTGAAGGAGTTGAAGGAGAAGCTTGAGGAGTTGTTGACTAAGGGGTTCATCAGACCGAGTGTATCGTCGTGGGGTGCTCTAGTTTTATTCGTGAAGAAGAAGGATAGGTCCATGCAGATGTGTATTGATTACTGCCAATTGAACAAGGTTACCATTAAGAACAAGTATCCTTTGCCGCGCATCGATGATTTGTTTGACCAGTTGCAGGGTGCTCGTGTGTTTTCTAAGATTGATTTGAGATCGGTATATCATCAGTTGAGGATTCGAGCTTCAGATGTTCCGATGACTGCTTTTCGTACGAGATATGGCCATTATGAGTTCCTGGTGATGTCCTTTGGCTTGACTAATGCCCCAACAGTATTCATGGACTTGATTAATAGGATGTTCAGGCCGTATATTGATTCCTTTGTCATTGTCTTCATAGATGACATCTTGATTTACTCACGTAGCTTGGGTGAGAACGAGAAACATTTGAGGGTTGTGCTCCAGACCTTGCGGGAACAGAAGCTATATGCTAAGTTCTCCAAGTGTGATTTCTGGTTAGATTCTGTAGCATTCCTGGGGCATGTGGTATCCGGAGAGGGTATCAAGGTTAATCCTCAAAAGATCGAGGCAGTTCAGAGTTGGTCGCGTCCTACTTCAGCTACAGAGACCAGGAGATTTTTGGGCCTAGCAGGCTATTATCGCCGATTTATGGAGGGGTTCTCTTCTATTGCAGCTCCATTGACCAGATTGACTCAGAAGAATGCCCCGTTTTGATGGTCTGACGAGTGTGAGGCGAGCTTTCAGAAGCTCAAGGCGGCATTGACTTCAACGCCAGTTCCAGTATTGCCTTCCGGTTCTGGGATTTATACGGTGTGTTGCGATGCTTCACGCGTTGGTTTAGGATATGTGTTGATGCAGGACAGGAGAATTATTTCTTATGCTTCGCGCCAACTGAAGGTTTATGAGAATAATTACCCTGTGCACGACTTGGAGTTGGCGACAATTGTTCATGCTCTTAAGATTTGGAGGCACTACTTGTATGGAGTGTCCTGTGAGGTTTATACAGACCACCGTAGCTTCCAGCACTTGTTCAAGCAGAGGGATCTTAATTGAGGCAGCGCAGATGGCTTGAGTTGTTGAAGGATTATGATATCACCATTCTTTATCATCCTGGGAAGGCAAATGTGGTAGCATATGCTTTGAGCAGGAAAGCGGAGACTATGGGTAGCTAGGCTTATATTGCAGCGGAGGAGAGACCTCTAGCCTTGGACATTCAGTCCTTGGCTAATCACCTGGTGAGATTAGACCTTTGTGAGACTTGTCTACTTCTTGCACATATGGTTGCTCAATCTTCGTTATTAGGGGAGATTAAGGCTCGGCAGTATGATGATCCGTGTTTGGCCGAGCTACGGAGACAGTGGTTCAGGTTAGGGCTAAGGATGTTACTATTGGGGAGGATGGTGTTCTGAGACTTCAGGGCCGCTTATGTGTTCCTAATGTTGATGTCCTGAGGGAGAGGATTCTAGAGGAGGCACACAGTTCTCAGTATTCTGTTCATCCTGGTGTTACGAATATGTATCGTGATTTGAAGCAGCATTACTGGTGGAGGAGGATGAAGAGGGACATCATGGAGTATGTGACTAGGTGTCTTAATTGCCAGTAGGTGAAGTATGAGCACTAGAGGCCAGGAGGCCTACTTCAGCAGATGCCCATTCTTGAGTGGAAATGGGAGCGCATCACTATGGACTTCGTGGTTGGGTTGCCTCGGACTTTGCCGAAGGTTGACGTGGTTTGGGTCATTGTGGATAGATTGACCAAATCAGCACATTTCATTCCTGTAGCCACTACTTATACTTCTGAGAGGTTAGCCAGATCTACATTCGGGAGATAGTCCGAGTGCATGGTGTGCCAGTGTCCATTATATCAGATCGAGGTCCTCAGTTCACCTCGCATTTTTGGAGAGCATTGTATAGTGAGATGGGCACCCAGATAGACCTCAACACAAAATTTCACCTTCAGACTGACGGCCAGTCGGAGCATACAATTTAGATATTGGAGGACGTGCTCAGAGCATGCGTGATTGACTTCAGAGGTCAGTGGGACCAGTTCTTTCCTTTGGCCGAGTTTTCTTACAATAATAGCTACCAGTCTACCATCGAGATAGCTCATTTGAGGCTTTGTATGGTCGGAGATGTCGTTCGGCTAAGTTATATGGCACCGACCTAGTGAGGGATGCTTTGGAGAAAGTGAAGTTGATCTAGGAGAGGCGCCGCACAGCACAGTCCAGACAGAAGAGTTACGCGGATCAGAGGGCGCATGATGTATCATTTATGGAGGGAGACAATGTTCTGTTGAAGGTCTCGCCGATGAAGGGTATTATGAGGTTTGGGAAGACGGGCAAGCTGATCCCGAGGTTTATAGGTCCCTTCGAGGTGTTGAGGCGAGTTGGGGAAGTTGCTTATGAGCTAGCCTTACCTCCCAGTTTATCAGGAGTTCATCCGGTCTTTCATGTATCCATGCTCTGGAGGTACCAGGCCGACATCTCTCACGTGGTTGATTTCAACACTATTTAGTTGGATGAGAGGTTGGGCTACGAGGAGGAGCCAGTTGCTATTATTGGTAGACAGGATCGCCAGTTGAGGTCCAAGAGAGTTTCTGCAGTGGAGGGGCCAACCAGTCGAGGAAGCAACCTGAGAGTCCGAGGAGGACATGCGGAGCAGATATCCACACTTATTCAGCACTTCAGGTATGATTCTAGACCCGTTCGAGGACAAACGTTTATTTAAGAGGTGGAGAATGTAACGACCTGACCAGTCATTTTGCGTTATCGGACCCCGTTACCCTAAATGAAACTTTCCATAGTGGCTTATTGTGATTTATGACTTGCGGGGGCGGGTGGTCCGGGATTCGGAGGTGTTTAGAGTGCTATAGGAAAACTTGGTTCCTTAAGGTTGGCCTTTAACGCCAAGTTTGACTTCGGTGAATAATTTTTAGTAACCGACCTCAAAATCGAGTTTTGACGGTTCCGGTAACTTCGTATGATGATTACGGACTTAGACGTATGTTCGGAATGGTTTTCGGATGACCTGGGAGCGTTTCGGCACCCAATATTGAAATAAGAGTTCCTTAAGTTCCTATTTGTGGTTTGGGATGTGTTTTTGTGTTATCGAGGTCCAAACGGAATTTCGACACCGAGGATAATTCTGTTATTTCATTTATGACTTTCCTACAAAATTTTGTATCATTCCGAGTAGTATAGGTCGGTTCGACGCATTATTATCGAATTCAAGAACTTGAAGTTCTTAAGTTATGATTCCAGGGGTTTTGGGATGTGCTTTTGAGTTTTAGCATTGTTTTGAGTGGTCTGAAGGCTCGAGCGAGTCCGTATTATTATTTGGGACTTGTTGGTATATTTGGACGGGGGCTAGGGTGGGCTCAGGTGCCTCCCGGACACTACACGAGGCCAAAAACCAACTAAAATAGCTGCTGGTGCACCTGTTCTGGTGTGACCACAGGTGCGGTTTCTCAGCCTCGCAGGTGCGACCCCCAGCAGGCAGCCCATTTCTCGTAGGTTCGGACAAAGTTCCACAGGAGCGGAGCCGCAGGTGCGGTCTCCTCTCCGCAGGTGCAAGCCCAGGCTTCCTCGTCCATTTCTGCAGGTGCGAGACCGCAGCTGTGGTCCTTGAGCCGCACGTGCGGAACCACTGTCAGGCAGTGTGTTTCTTAAATACGGGATTCTTCATTCCTTCCTCCATTAAAACACTTTGAGAGCTAGGGAAAGGGACTCCACGACCCAACCACTGAGAGGTAAGTAAATTCTACCCCAAAGTTAGTTTAATTAATGAATTCTTAGTTAAGTTAACCTTCTTAATTAGCCAAAATCAAGAATTGGGTAGTAACCTAGGGCTTTCGGGAATTTAGAGAATTACCCATCAATTAGCTATGAAATCAAGTAAAAATCATGTATTAATGATCCTTAGGCTATGGGTGAGTAATTCCTTCGAGAAGTTTTGGAATCCGAGCATGCGGGCCCGGGGTTGGATTTTGAGATTTCTTCAATAGTGATGAATTGACTAAGTAGTAGGAGGATTCCATGATTTGAATATAAATTGATATGTTTGTATAAGATTTGGCTAGTTTCGAGTCCGTGGGTGTCGAGTTTGGAGTTTCGGGCGCGTTCTTGACCCGGAGAGTAGGTTCGACACGAGGTGAGTCTCCTTTCTAACCTTGTATGAGGAACTGTCCCCCTAGGTGCTTTAAATGACTATGTGCTAATGTTTTTGGGGGCTACGTACGCGCAAAGTGATGAGAGTCCGTTCGTAGCGACTATTATTGTTATGTCCGGGTAGTTAGGCCTACACCATGCCTCATGTTTTCCTTGAAATGAACTATATGCTTAGTGAATTAATGTTACATGCGGCTTGTTTCCCTGAGATCATGGAATTTAAGCAATTTTAAGGAATTGTTCATGAAAAGTATTTTATAAAGAATAAATGTGTGGATTGAGTGTGCATGTGACTGCTTCGCAATTTACATTCCGCGAGCGGAGTGTTATTTCCCCCACTCTCATGGGAGCAGGCCGTACGCCACAGCGAGATTGAAATATATATATTATGGTTAGGGCCGTTCAACCCTCGGCAGTGCACAAATATGATCATTACGATGGCTCAGGCCGGATGTCCTTATCCTGTATGTGCATGTTAAATTGTTAATGATTCTTTTATGGATTTTGAGTGGTCAGATATATTTTTAAAGGAAATAAAAGAATAATGAAGTAGAAATTGTATATTTACTTCCAGTATTTATTTGAATTTCTTTTATTTTTAATGTTTACTGCTTTTATCATCCTTGTATGTCTGTTACTGATATTATGTCTTGCTAATAATTTTGTTGAACCTTAGTGAGTTTCAAGTCGACCTCTCGTCACTACTTCTTTGAGGTTAGGCGGGATACTCACTGGGTACATATTTGTTTATGTTCTCATACTACACTTCTGTACTTAATTGTACAGGTTCTGAGGCTGGTGCATTTGGTTATCAGACCAGAGCTCGATGTTGATCATAGTTGGATCTGATTTCACGGTGAGCTGATTCTCCCAACGATCCTCGGCAGCACCATGGAGTTTCTTTTTCTTATTTCCCATCTATTTCTTTCAGACAGTGGGATTGTATATTATATTTTTGTATATTCTGTTAGTATGCCCGTAGAACTTTTGACACTAGTTCTTGGCACACACGTAGTGGTTATTTTGGTATGCGGGTCTGTATATATATATATATATTGGCTCAGGCCTCTTTACGACTGCTTTTGGTTAAAAATGTCCTACTATGAACAATCTTTAGTAATCTGAGTGTGGGCTTGACTAACCCCGGTGTTGGGCGCCATCACGACCTGAATTAGTATTTTGGGTCGTGACATCTTCAATCCTTGACTCATTCTAATGCTAATTGTTTGTTTGGTGATTGTATTCTGTGACTCGTTATTTATGGTTTTGAATGTGTCCGTTCGTATGTCTACTTGAACTGATTGCGAGTGAATTGGAATCGCATGTTTAGTTTGAATCATATGCTTAATTTGAATTGGAAAATTGGACTGTCAGTTTTTGGATTTAAAAGAACAATTTGGGGAGATGTGATTTAAAATAAAATTGGACCTAAAAGTTATGAAATGAGATAAAACGTAAGTTGTTAGTATTATGAATTTATCATTTACGTAGACCTATTTACTAAATTATCGGTAGGAGCATGCTTAGGCCGTCAATACTCGGATAGGCAAATATAGGTTTTCTTTATTTCATTTTATTTGAGGCGAGAGGTCGTTTCTTTTAGTTTATTCGGGGAATGCCCCGCGAAATTTGTATATGTTTTTGTCGATTTGGAGGCCGAAAGTAGAACTCGTAGTATTTTTATTTTCATTTTTCTTTTATTAGGTGGGGACGACCTTGAGCCTCTTGTGTGTTTATTTTTCTTTTTTGTGTTTATTTTTTCCTCAATTCGAATATTTTAAAATCCAACTAGATCGAGTACGCAACTGTGACTTTCACGGGACTCGGGAAATGCCTAACACCTTCTCCCCGAGTCAAATGAACCCTCTTACCTAGAATCTGGTGAAATCAGTTTTAGAGTCTAAACGTGTTTCAAAAGAACAAATCATTCTAAAAAAGGTGACCTGACACACCGAAACTAAATGTCAGGTGCCGATTCTGAAAAGTCTTTCGAAACACAATCCTTTTGTCACTTTCTAAATGAAAATCCTTTTGAGCTTTATAAAATACTTTTATCATTTTAAAGGCGTTAGTGAGGTGAAAAAAAGGGGTGTGACAGTATTCGAAGTTGTGATTTGCCAAAAAATCTTTGAGGGTTCTTCATTGTCACTTATGGAATCGGCATCTATCTCCCGCATAGCATACTCCCAAAGGAGGGCAACATATCTTTGACTGAGTAAATTGGCATCAAAGGTTGTTTGTGGAACCAATCCATAAGTGCTCAAATACTCTACGTATGCTTTGACATACAACCTGCAATCCCTGAAAAAAGAAGATTGACACAGTTAAATACAATTCATATATATAAGATTATAAAGTTATGTTGAATACATAACTCAGTCATGAAATACAACATAATGCACCAAAAATTGTGAGTTATGGCAATGATTGTTGTTTTAAATACAGCAGAATACGGTTAGCTTGAGAATACATATGAATATATTTAGGGTGAATAAATAACTAAGTACAGAACAACTGGTGTATTTAAAGATATTGTTGAATGAACTAAAATACATATAAATACATCTAACTACAACAGTCTAAAAGCACCGTAAAAAGTAAAAACCAGTTTAGGAAATATCGAATACATATAAATACCTCTACATACAAGAAGAAACAACCATTGTACAAGTTAATAATCAATGTATGAGGACCTGAATACATATAAATACATCCAAAATTACCTTGTCGCTCTGTTTTCCGAGCTAGTTCCTTTAGCAACCTCTTTTCCCTTACTCCCTGAAGCATCACCTATGAGTTTTCTTCTCTTTTCCACATCAGGAAGTGTTGATTTTTTCGAAGATTTCTCAACTTGACCTTGTTTCGTAGGGTCATTGTGTATTTTTGTTCTCCTTTCGGCTTCAGTGGTTGATAATTAACCTACAAATACTGGTTCCGCTTGAGTGATTTTCAAATCAAAAGATGGCCCATCGAAATTTAGTGCTTTGGTGGGTATACCTCTAATAACCCTCCTTTGGTTGTTGAATCAACCATTGAAGAGGAAATTTCAATTTTTTTGGTGAAAACTAAACAATGGAATATCTTAAAAAAATTATTAAAGAGAAAAAGAAGAAGCTTTAACTGGCCAAAAGCTAAAAACGTTAACACTTACCAGAACTTTTTAGGGGCAAAAGAATTGAAAATTGAGGAAGACAATGGCGCTGATAAAGGAGAATCGTGCTTTAACAATGGGGAGGACAATGCTATGAGAGAGAGAGAACGTGGAGAGAGAATTAAGAATTTCATGAGAGAATTTTGTTGAGAGAGAAATGTGCGGTAATTTAGTGAGAGAATTGTCACGACCCAAATTCCAACTCAGGTCGTGATGGCGCCCAAAACCGGAGTTGGGCAAGCCAACATCAATTTACTAGCGAGATTAATTTACTTATTTAAATGTTTAAGTTCTTGACAAATTTTAGATTTAGAATCATTTAAGGAAAACGGTCAAGTGATGCAACTTGATTAAATGAACTCAAAAGATCGTTTGCCAACATATGTAGTGTAGCCAAAAATATTAGAAAAACCACCTACGCGTGCCAAGACCTAGTGTCACAAGTCCAAAGACGATTAGTGGAATATACAAAGTAGACAAAATAAATATACAATTGTCTGAAAGGGGTAGACAAAAATATTCAAAAAATAATAGAAACTCCACAGTGCTGCTGGGGAACGTCGGAAAGAGCAGCTCACCGTGTAGTCTAGTCCAGTAAGTACTCTCACGATCGCGCTCCGGTAGATAACCAGATGCACCAACCTCAGAACCTGTACAATTAAGTACAGAAACGTAGCATGAGTATATATAAACAAATATGTACCCAGTGAGTATCCCGTATAAACTCGAAGAAGTAGTGACGAGAGGTAGACGTATTACTCACCAGGGTCATAAGTAATAATATAATTAAACAGGTTTAATCAGGATTAGCAATTATGGAATATCAAGTATATGAACTACCACTTATCGCAATTGTCAAATAACAACATTAATACAAGTTCAAGGCCCCCTACCACATAGAACAATCCATTTGACAATATTAATAAGACTCTCAATCAAATACATAGCATATAGTATGCCGAGGCGTACGACCGAAGCGACACAAAAATTTAAATGTGCACTGCCGAAGGGTCGAACGGCTCGAACCATAGATGCATCTATTACCCAGCTCGCGAATCGATCGTGCGACGCGGTTGACATAATATAAGGCTATCCCGCTCACGAATCATACATGCGACACGGGTGCTCGTATACATACACAGAACTGTCAGGAAATTTAGGAAATATGGAATTCATACTTGGAAAGACAAGAATCATGGCAACAACAAGATTTAATGTAACCTTCCATTTTCTCATGCTAGTTTAAAGGATAATAATCGCCTAGGAATACATGCAGGGATACAAGTAAGGCATATAAGCATGCTTGTGAGTCCTAAGACTACCGGATATAACATAGTAGTAGCTACACACGGACTCTCGTCACCTCGTGCATGCGTAGCCCCCGCAAATAAGGACAATTCAATCATTTATAGTTACCTATGGGGACAATTCCCTCTTACAAGGTTAGAAAATAGACTCACCTCGCGTAGAACCTACTTTCCGGGTCAAGAACGCGCCCGAAACTCCAAACTGTACACCCGAGGACTCGAAACTAGTCAAATATAATATAAATACGTTAATATACACTCAAAAGTATGAAATTCTCTTACTAGCTTAGCTAATTCATCTTTCTTTAAGAAATCCCAAAATACACCCCCGAGCCCACATGCTCGGAGTCCGGAAATTTTTTAAGAAAACACTCACCCATGGCCTAAGGGTCACTAATATATAGTTTTTACATGATTTCATGGTAGAAAAGTGGTGAAATTCCCTAAAGTTCATCAACCCAAGGTTTTCACCCTAACCCCTTTGATTTCCACTATTTAGGTGTTAATCTACCTAAGATTTAGTGTAATAATATAACATTTAAATGGAAATTACTTACATTTTAGTAGCTAGGCCGAATACCCTCTTGAAAGCTCTCAAAATCGTCAATGGAGGAGAAGAAAGTGGTGAAAAATGGTTGAGTCCCGAATTAAATGGGCTCACTGCCTTCAGTGACCTCGCACCTGCGGCTCGAGGACCGCACCTGCGGTCCGCACTTGTGAGCCATTGGTCGCACCTGCGGATTTTGGCAAGGAGCCTGGGGATCGCACCAACGGTAGAAATTCCGCACCAACGGACCCGCTCCTGCGGAGAAAGGTCTGCACCTGCGAAAGTAGGACTTTCCTCCTGGGAGTCGCACCTGCGAGGCCTCGACCGCAGGAGCGGTCTCGCACCTGCGACCTGGGCAACCGCACCTGCGGTCACACCAGACCTGGTGCACCAGCAGCTGAAATTGCTGGTTTTTGGCCCCGTTCAGTGTCCGGGAGGCACCTGGGCCCACCCGAGCCCCTTTGTAAATATACCAACAAGTCCTAAATCATATGACGTACTTGCTCAAGCCTTCGGAACACCCAAAACCACGCTAAAACTCATAATCACTCCTCAAAACCCCTAGAATCAAACTTAAAAATTTTCAAGTTCTTGAATTCGGTTTCAATGCGCCGAACCGACCTATACTACTCGGAATGACACCAAATTTTGCAAGAAAGTCATAAATGACATAACAGTACTATTCCCAGTCTCAAAATTCTGTTCAGGCCTCGATAACTCAAAAACACGTTCCAAACCATATTATGAACTTAAGGAAACTCTATTTTTGCTATTTGGCATCGAAACGCTCCCGAGTCATCCAAAACCCATTCTGGACATATGCACAAGTCCGAAATCATCATACGAAGCTACTGGAATCGGCAAAACTCGATTCCGAGGTCGTTTACTCCGAATGTTGACCGAAGTCAAACTTGGCCTTAAAGCCAAATCTTAAGGAACCAAGTGTTCCTATATTACCCTATACACTTTCGAATCCCGAACCACCCGTCCCCGCAAGTCATGAATCACTGAAAGCCGCTACAGGAAGTCTTATTTAGGGGAACAGGGTCCGAATACGCAAAACGACCGGTCGGGTCGTTACAAGAATAAACTGAAAGAATGTGAGAGAAAAATATTAGACACTGTATTTTATGGATAAACAGTAGGGAGTGATCATAAATACATATTTTGCTATAAAAACTAAAAGATAGCTATATAAAATAATATTTTAAAATTATTTTTATTTATAATAAATAGGGCGTAAAGCTTTTCTATAGGAGGTAAAATTTCCTATTATCATCTAGAATTTCAAACTCGAACCAACTAAGGTGTACTTGCCCATGATTGAGCCTACCAATTGCTCTAAGAGGGCCCAAAATCTAAATCTTTCAACTTGCGATGACCCCTTTTTAGTGATTTCGGCTTTACTACAAGCCATATAATATTCAAAATTCTTTTTAGTAATTGAAATTAATTTTAAGCTATTAATAATGACTCAATAGAGAATACCAAAAATTAGTAGTGTATACGGGTAAAATCGATCCCACTAAGCACCCGATTTCTCAAAGAGGCAAACGGAGTAGGGAAGTGACCGTAAGGAATATTCAGAGCGAGGAACCCCTTGTATCGGGGCTCGAGCAAAACATCTGCCCTCAGGGGCATCGGGACCACGTACGGTTCGAACGGCTTCAGAGAGCATTATCAAACAACCGCACACAACTAACAAAGGGCCGTGATGTCCGTTCCCAAGCGGATATCACGGCGTGATTCTCGACCGTGTCAGCATAAAGTCACTGATAGGCAAACGAAAGATTTTTACCTTTTTTAGGATTGTACTTAGGGTAAAACTCCCCCACTATATAAAGGGGAAACTTATTATTCATTAGACATATTGTATTCAAAGTTATTCAAAGTTCTTATTTTTGTTCATAAGTTCTTCATAAGTGCAAGCTCGAACCCGAAGGAAGGTTCCTCGTTAAGCCATTAACCGAGCTCGGGATAACTATTATCATTGTTTTAGCCATATATTACGTCTTTTATTTGCTTAATCTAACGTCATTAATCACTTTATTGAATTAATCCATATATTCTTAAAATCGCGTATAAATTCATATAGTGCCCAACAATGAGGTGCCCCTTGCTGACCCTAACAGAGTTCCAGTTGCAGACCCAATTGATGCCAACTCACATGTGGCCATCGATGCAAACTTGCCTACCGACCCCGATAATAACGTTTGCGGAGGAGCGTGATCAACAACCCGGGTACGCACGACGGTGAAGGCGATGAAATCAATTTGCAGGTGATCTTCGAAATGTTGCAAGCTCAACAGGAGACGATAGCCCATCTACAAAACCAAAGCCACTCCCCCAGCAGAGTTGATCCCGGACCATCCTAGGAAAACACCCAAAGAAATGAACAAACCACGGAAAGGCCAGGTGAAGTTGAATCCCGGACTAACCCCAAAATAGTAAAGATACTCGAGGAACTGGAAAAAGCGGGTGGAATCGGGGGAAAAGAAGATCGAAGCCAACGATAAAAAAATGGAGACCTATAACTCCAGAGTTGATCAAATACCAGGAGCACCCCCGATATTGAAAGGCCTGGACTCCAAGAAATTTGTCCAAAAACCTTTCCCTCCGAGCACGGCACCAAAACCAATCCCGAAGAAGCTCCGTATACCAAAATTCTAAAGTAACCTCGAATCCAAATGAGAACACGTGACATCAAGGGAAATGACTTAGAGGACCACAAAATCGAGTCGGTTCTGCTGAAAAAGTTCAGAGAAACCCTGTCCAAAGGAGCAATGATATGGTATCACAACTTACCCCCTAATTCCATTGATCGTTTTCTATTCTTGTAGATGCCTTCGTAAAAGCTCATGTCGAGGCCATCAAGGTCGAGACCAGAAAATTGGACCTTTTCAAAGTGAAACAAAGAGACAATGAAATGCTTAGGGAATTCGTGTCGAGTTTTCAAATGGAATGAATGGACCTACCTCCAGTTGCGGATGATTAGGCCGTTCATGCGTTCACTCAAGGACTCAACGCACAAAGCTCCTTGGCTTTACAGCATCTGAAATTAGAATTTTATATAGTACTCATCGGTAACTTGGGCTGACGTTTATAACAGGTACCAATCAAAAGTTAGAGTCGGGGATGATCAGCTCGAGGCTCCCTACAGGTCCGTTTATCCCATCAGAACTAGTGACAGGTATAAAGAGTTGTTGATCATGAACCAAGACCGAATAGAGATCGGTATCAACCGTACATCGGAGATCGAAAGGGTGGAAGGTCCGGACGTAACCCTACGAGGAATGAAAAAAGGAGTGATCGAGGTCATAAGAGCCAAGGACTCATGAGTAAAAATGGTTTCGACAGGCCGCTTGAGGCCAGGGAGGAACCGATATTATCAGACTACAACTTCAGCATCGATGTTACCGGCATCGTATTTGCCATCGGACGCATCAAAGATACCAAGTGGCCTCGGC
Source organism: Nicotiana paniculata (assembly GCA_005239505.1). Lineage (NCBI taxonomy): Eukaryota > Viridiplantae > Streptophyta > Magnoliopsida > Solanales > Solanaceae > Nicotiana > Nicotiana paniculata. The sequence continues at coordinate 19,642 of ML343041.1, read as the reverse complement.
CATTGCAATCGGATCCTGCCCAAAGAGACCCCAACCAGATGTGTAAGTATCATGTAAGTATCATGGAACTCACTACCACATGACCAAATAATGCCGACAAGTGAGAGAAGAAGTGGCTTGGTTATTCAATAATGAGAACCTCCGATAATTTCTTAGTGATCGAGCCAAAGATGACTTCAGGAATAGGGACTCCAACAAACAGACCGAGCAAGAGGAACCTCAGCACGTCATTAACATGATCATTGGTGGAGTCAACATCCCCTTGGGGCCAATGTTAAAGCGCACTAAGGTGTCCATTATAAGGGAAAAACAAACCCAAAATTTTTTGCCGAAGGGGACCATCTCTTTCAACGATAATGATGCTGAAGGCATCATGCAACCTCATAACAATGCACTTGTAATATTTGTACTCATAAATATATCTCGATTTAAGTGTGTGTTAATTTATCCAAGTAGCTTGGTAAATATCATCAAATCGAGGGTCGAAGAGCAGCTGGCTCTACAAGACCAAATAGTGCCTGCAGCCTGGGTTTTAAACGGATTCAACATGGCATGTGAAACTACTAAAGGGGAGATAACCCTGCCAGTGAACACCACCAAAACCATTCAGGAAATAAAGTTCTACGTGATTGAAGGTATATGAGATATAATCTCTATTTAGAAGGCCATGTATTCATAACATGAAGGCAATGCCCTTAACACTACACCAGACATTGAAGTTCCCCACACCGGGAAGGATCAAGACAGTTTACTCAGAGAAACTGGCCGCAAAATAAATATTTGCGGTCGATGAGGTGATCTCGATGTCCTCACTCTCGACGCCAAAGAGCCCAAAGTCGATTAGGAAGGAAGGAACTAAATAGCCATCACCGACACCAGCCCCGACCGAATCGGAGAAGCAAGAGGCAGGCGAGGGTGATGGTTATGGATTTCCTATGTCGTTCATCTCCCCTGATGTCTCTAATTCCACAAATCGACGGTCGAGGAGCTGGAGCAAGACATATTAATCGAACACTTGCCCGATCAGAAGGTATATCTGGGCACGGGGTTAACTCCCGAGCTCAGGATAAAAACTCATTGAATTCCTTCTAGCTAATGTGGATTTTTTTTCTTGGTCCCATCTAGACATGACAGGGATCCCGCCAAAAATAACCACTCATAATCTAAGCTTGGATCCGAAGTTCCGCCCGGTTGAACAGAGAAGGAGTCCTCAGTACAAAGTTAAGCATGAATTCATCAAAGACGAGGTATTAATCTCCTTAGAATAAGTTCCATTCGGGAAGTTAAGTACTCGGATTGGTTGGCTAACGTAGTAGTAGTTCCTAAAAAGGGAAATAAATTAAGAATGTGCGTAGATTACAAAGACGTGAACAAGGCGTGCCCCAAGGATTCTTTTCCTTTGCCTAATATCGATTGCATGATTGATGCAATGGCCAGGCACGAGATGCTAAGCTTTCTCGATGCCTATTCCGGGTACAACCAAATCCAGATGGATCTGGGGAGATCAAGAAAAACTTCTTTTATCAAAAAATTCGGCACCTATTGCTATAACGTGATGTCGTTTGGATTAAAAACGCCGGTCCACTTATCAATGCCTAGTAAACCGGATGTTCGAAGAACAAATAAGAAAATCAATGGAAGTTTACATTGACGACATGTTAGTTTAGTCCCTACGAGCAGATGACCATTTGAAACATTTGTAGGAAACCTTCAACATACTGAAGAGATACTATTGATACCCAATTTTCCCCTCATATTTTCTTAAATACATATATACTTTCAAAATAGCGTATTTGCATCATTATTTAGTGTACAAACTTATACAAGCATTTTCTATAACTTTTCTTAATTTTTAGAGCTTCAAATTAATTTTCTTATATTTAAATTATATAAATATCTAGTAATTATCCTTTTAAATTATTTTGTGATGACTTAGTTACCTAAAATAATTATTTTTCACCTATAATATATGTTTCAACTATTTTATTTCATTACATACAATTACATTGGCATTTTTAAGCTATTTATCTCATTTTACAATAATAGCCTATATACATACATAAAGGCTCTTTATTCTATATTATTTAATTCAAAATAGCATATTTATATTTTATAATACAAAGTTATTATCTTAAGCATTTCAGTGCATAAACAATATTTTTATTCATTTATTAAGCATTTTTTATAAATTAGTTTTATAAATTTTGGGGTATTTAAATAATAGCCCAATTTCTTACCTATTTTTCGGACCCAAAACCACCCAAACCTTAGCACAATCTACCCAAACCTTAGCCCAATTACCCCAAACCCAAAAACCAAACTTCCTTTTTTAAATACCCGGCCGGTAACCCGCTCCAAATAACCCTCCACATCCCCCTTGCTAACTTGGTCGTTGATCTCGAGTGATCAACGACCCCAATAACCCAACCCCTTTTAATTACCCCCATTGACCCAAAACCCTAAGCCATTTCCCCTTTGCCAACCACCTCATTACCCTCTCATATCTCCACCCACCTCTGTTAAACCCTAGCCGCCGTAACCCTAACCTTTTCTGATTCCAACTCAAACATGAAATCAATCCATGATCTACTTACCTATTTTGTGATACTTTACTATTACACGCATGTTTATGGTATTACTTAGTTTTTGCCCTATTTTTGGCAAGAACTACTTCTCAAGAACGGGCCGATTTACTTTGGTTTTGTGAAGATCTGGACGATCTTTCGTCCATATACATGTTTTATTGAACGATTCTTGCATTTTTTGTTCGACTCAAGTCGTCAGTCCCAACTAAGGTTTGAGATTTCCCCTTTTTCTTTAATGATTTTTTATTGATATTTTTCCCTTTCTTGTGTTTGACTGATATTTTCCTTATTTTTGCTTAATCTACTGTACGCCCTTATTTTACGTGATATTTGCCCTAAGACCGACTCTAATTGATTCTCGTATGCTATATTTTCCTTATTCTCTTTTCAACCTACTATTTTTCCTTATTCTATGTGTTATTTTCCCTAAAATTGATTCTAATTGATTCTGGCATGCCATATTTTCCTTATTCTGTGTTTAATTTACCGTGTTTCTATATTTTATGTGTTAAATCTGCTACTATATGAACCCCTCCCCCAAAACCCCTTGGACAGACTTTTGAATCTCCTAATCATTGTTATTGTTCTCACTACTCTTCTCTCTCACTCACTCACTCACTCACTGTTACACTCAAACACTCTCTAAAATCATTGAATTCGGGGCCGGCTGAAAGCCAAGGCCATTAAACAACCTCCTCCGGTGCAAGCACTGCTCAAAGCCTCTTGTGAACTCTGAAGCATCGGGGACCTGGGGTTTTTGCTATTATACTCTTCACCTCGTTTGATTCTGCTACTGGTTACTATTTTAAACCCTTGCAATGTTCAACTTTTCTCTTTCTTTCTGCATATATATTTGAATTAAGTGGGCATAATTTAGCTATGATAATGTTCAATACTCTATTGTCATTCTATGATACTTAGACGCATGTGATAGTTTGTTATGCTAATATGTATTCTTCACTATGATTTGCGCTCTGTGATTTCTTGTCTTCTGAAATGGATTCTATACCATTTAGCATCTTAGCATGTTTAGTTTTGAACATCAATAAAATTCCATTTTGATATGAGCCCGACTATTGTGATTGTATCTTTTTAGTTACAAATTTCCCTCATNCCCCCCCCCCCCCCCCCCCCCCCAAACTTGAGTGAATCTTTCAGTGATAAGTCATGTGTATACTTGATATCCCTTTGTGTATTAGTCCTAACTCTATGGAATGCTGCTCTAAAATTTTCCTTAAACATGTTTCATGTTGTCCTAATTTTTAAAAGAGAAATACTCTATTTTTTCAATTAACTAGGACTTTGCTCCTATGTTAATATGTTTTCCCAGTATTCCTTGGTTCATTTGCCACCCTATCCTTTCAGTGATTATCACAATGTGTGTACCCCTCCATCATGTCTAGGTACTGATTAATATGGCATTAGGTTATACTTAACTTAATTTTGATCTTTAGGTTTCAACTAGTTCAATTTCATGCATTTATTCATGATAACCTATGTATGCCTGCAAACCTGTTTCCTTCTCCTAATTCCTATGAGGTTGTCTATATGGTACTTTTTTATGAAAACCTTGCTAAACCTACTGGCCTGCTTGACTAGTTGCTCTGTATGCTCAATTTGGTGTATTACTTAATTTCTGTCCATTCTCCTTACTTTCTACTCTAATATCCCAAATTCCCATTCTTAGCCGTCTGAAAGGCAAGGCTATCTAGGTGTTATTTTTGGTCTCTCTAGTGTGAGCACTGCTCGGGGTCCAATTGAGGCCCTTGTGAACTCTAACACACTAGGGCTTGGTCCTAGTCATTCCCTCAACCTCCAAAATTGTCCCCAATACTCTACTTCCCTATCATGTACTGTGTATCTATATTGGTCGTTCCAAGTGGTGCAACACTTGGTGTTATGGCTCATTGAAAGGGCTTTGGACTCTTCTATGGGTCCATTATCGTGTGTTGAACGTGGTTCATTGTTGAAGGCCTAAGTATGCTATGTAAGAGATAGTGAAGGCTCAGTAAAGCTGGGTATTTAGTTATTTGGGCCTATTATAGGCCTGTTCACTGTTATGTAATATTGTTACTTTACTCATTATTGGGCCTGTAATAATCCTTATATAAACAATTGGGGGAATGGGGTGGATTTTAATATTAATATGCGATGGGTAGATAACATGCCTATAGGATTGAATAGGATTGGTGGTATCCGAGATAGCGGTAAGGGGATTCTTAGTCCCGGAAGAGGAAGGTACGCAATTTACTATCTATTATGTTAGTAGAACTCTCAATGAGGCCGAAACAAGTTACCCTGATCTAGAAAAATTGGTGCTCGCTTTGCTAAGCGCCTCCTGAAAGTTAAAGCCATAACGCCACCCCGTATGCGGCATAACTTCTTACCCACTAAGGAACATAATGCACAAACTTGAGTTGTCGGGCCGGTTGGCCAAATGGGCCGTAGAAATTAGCAGGTACGATATCGAATATTGACCCTGAACCGCCATCAAATCTCAAATTTTGGCAGATTTCGTGGACGACTTCACGCCGGCCTTAATACTCGAAGTCGAAAATGAATTGTTGTCAACCTTGGGGACTTACTCGGGAATTTGGACTCTCTTTACGAACGGTGCCTTGAACACAAACGGATTTGAACTCGGCATCGTGTTGATGCCGCCTACGGGTAACGTAGTTATGTAATCTATTAGAACTACGAAATTGACTAACAATGAGGCCAAGTATGAGGCCATGATTGCAGGTCTCGAATTGGCTAAAAGCCTGAGGGCCGAAGTGGTTGAAGGTAAGTGAGACTCCTTCCTAGTGGTAAATCAAGTCAATGGGACATTCGAAGTAAAAGAGAAACGAATGCGAAGGTACTTGGACAAATTACAGGTAATGATGTATCGATTCAAGGAAGAGACCTTACAGCACGTACCCCAAGATCAAAATAGCAAAGCTGATGCTTTGGATAACTTGGGATCATCAGTTTATTATGATGAATTTAGCTCAGGAACATTCGTACAGCTCATGAAATTGGTAGTGGAAGAAGTCCATATCGAAATAAACTCAAAATGTTTAAATTGGGACTAGAGAAACAAGTATATAGACTACCTGATGACTAGGAAGCTGCCCTCGGATCCTAAAGAGTCGAGAGCTCTACGCACGAAGGTGGCTAGGTTTATCCTATTCGAAGGTACTCTATTTAGAAGAACGTTCGATGGCCCACTCGCCATATGCTTGGGGCCGGAAGACACCGAATATGTTTTGAGGGAAGTTCACGAAGGCACCCGCGAAAACCATTCTGGGGATGAATATTTGGTTCGTAAGATAATCAGAGCCAACTATTATTGGATCGACATGGAGAAATATACGAAGGACTTTGTGTAGAGACGCGATGACTGCTAGAGGCATGCACTAATGATTCATCAACTCGGAGAGTTTCTACTCTCGGTCTTCTCACCTTGGCCATTCATGAAGTGGGGAATGAACATTGTTGGTCCCCTGCCATGGGCACCTGGTAAGGCTCGATTCATACTGATTATTTTTCTAAATGGGACGAAGCTCAAGCATTCGAGAAGGTACAGGAAAAAGAAGTCGTCGAATTTATTTGGTACCACATAATATGTCGGTTCAGAATACCGGCCAAAATCGTGTGTGATAACGGGAAGTAGTTCATCGGCAGCAAGGTAAGAAAATTTTTCGAGGACCTTAAGATCAAAATGATCTTGTCAATACCCTATCACCCTATTGGGATTGGACAGGCAGAGTCTACAAACAACACTATACTTCAAAACCTGAAGAAAAGGTTGACCGATGCCAAAGGGAAATGGCAGGAAATTCTGCTCGAAGTCTTATGGGCATACCGTACAACCTCAAATATAGTATTATGGCCACTCCGTTTTAGTTGGTTTATGGTGCTGAAGAGCTAATACCAGTCAAAGTGGGAGAACCGAGACTAAGGTTTTGATATGCGGCCGAAGAATCAAACGGTGAAGCCATGAGCAAGAGCATGGAACTATTGGATAAGAGGCGGAGGCCGCCCTACTCCGGTTGACCGCCCATAAATAGCGGATAGAAAGATATTACAACCAAAGAGCCAACCTCCGACACTTCAATATCGAGGAGATAGTGTTAAGAAAATTAACACTACACAGTCGGAACCTGAACGAAGGGAAGCTAGGACCGAATTGGGAAGGACCATATAGAGTCATCGAGATTACCGGTAAAGGTTCCTGCAAACTCGATGCAGGAAACAGTGAAAAACTACCGAACACCTGGAACGTGACGCACTTAAAGCAGTACTGTTGTTAAGGTACAAACTCATTCACCTTTTTTAATATTACGAATTGGACAAACACTTGCAGGCAACAACCACAGGAGAATGTGGGTATTTAGGTCTGAAAACACGCGTTGCACTCTTTTTCCCTTGAACCGGTTTTGTCCAAATGGATTTTTCGGCAAGTTTTTTAATGAGGCAACAATATATCTGCTAACTTAGAATCGAAGAACAATTTTAAATTTGAGTCAATGGTCTCGTCAATAGTATACGAGCCCTCTCGAGATCGACCTTCAATACTGGGGACCATCACCCTTGGGTCAAGCTTCTTATCAAGGAATGAAGGAAACTTTGTGCTTGAACATATAAGGCTCGGTGGTTAGGATTTATTGTAGGCCTAACAGTCAAAGTGAATCGTGCCCGTGTAGGCCACCTTATCCATAATACAAGATTTTACACACTTTCAATCTTGTACGTTACACATGGAAATGAAAGAAAGTTCTACCTTGCTATTTCACACTTTTTCTTCTTAAAAGTATAAAGCCTAAGGGCTATTCCTACTCAGGGACTATCGAGCCCAAGGGCCACCCCTATCCGAGCCCAAAGGGCTACCTCCACTCGGGGACTGTCATCCGAAATAAGTTCGGGCGGCTCGGGTTATCGAAACCCGAAGGCACAAAACCTATTAGGCGGTGCCTAAACCTAAAAGTCTATGGCCACCCTAAAAATGGTTCAGAGACGTCCAAATCCCGTAATTAAAACATAAGGCCTTCAACAAATTCTAAACATGTTCAAAGGTTACCCTCAGCAAAGGCATAGTCTAAAAACATTTAAGCAATCATCTTGGGGAAACTTCTGGTCGCTCCGAGTTTTCACAAATTTCGAGCAAAAATTGCATCGAGGATAGATTTTGTTCGTACCTCCAAAAAATGACTTATTACTACGTTCGATTCTGTGCTGAGGCCTTAGAAATATTTGCAATTATAAGAAGATTCTAAGATAATAAAGACTTGAAAATTGCCAAAAGGGTAAAATTTCATGTATTCCGGAATATCTTTACATAGGCCCAAAAAATGGCCTCAACAAAAAATATGTACAGGATACAAAAACTAAAAGTCCTAAGGCATTTACGCTTGATCTTCACCGGAGCCCGACTTGTCACCAGAATCGTCGGGGCCTTCGGATTCTTCAGAGCCCTCGGATCCCCTTCACATTGAGGTTCAACAAGCTTCTTTGCCTCGACCTCAAGTTTTTTGCCTCCTCGATCTCGACATATAGGTCAATCATCGAGAATGGATTTCTTCGAGGGTCTCCCTTCAGGATAGCCGCCTCACATACTCAGCAGTGGTCTTTAGGTGGCTCTCGACTGCTTCAACATCGACCTTGTATTGGGCCACCATCTCGTCAACATCGGCCGAGGTTATCTCTAACATGGACCTTGTTATTTCGATCTCCTTACCAAGGGCATCCTGTTCAGCGATGGATGAGCCTACTGTGCCCAGAGATCCTCATTTTGCTGCGTCCATGTATCAACCTTCTCGTTCTCCACCCGAACCTAGACTTCGACCGAAGACACTTGGCTTGGGCAGTCTCCTTCTTCGAGGCCAGCAGATTCATCTTGCTTTTCCACTCGTCGGCCCTTACTTGGATCTCGTCCATCTCCTTGTGGAGTTAGTTGATATGGTCGATCATCTTCTAGACTTGCGAAGTACTATTTTTAGCCTCTGCGACCAGACCCTCATTTCTAACTTCAAAAACCCTTACCTTTTTCACCAAGTCGACGTACTCCTGCCTTAAGACTGATGCTTCTTTCGGAGCTACATCCAGCTCACCCTGGAGGTTCTTGGCGACCCTCTCTTTCTGCTCACTAAGAAGCTTGTGCATGTCCTTTTTTTGGGCAAGCTTCGTGATCTCGAGCTCAATTTGATTGACCTCAACCCAGTATGGAAGGAAACTCTCGTGGTTAAGTAACAAGGCCTGCGAAAGGCGAAAAATATGAGAAACATCAAATACATATAACAATAGATCGATGGAAAGTAACGATGCCTTACCCGGTTCAGTGGCACTGAGCCTCATTGAAAAGGCATGGCGCATTCACCTCATTCATTTTTGCATGTTCCTCCTCGGTCACCAGGCATCAGAGGTAGCTAGCTACCATCAAAGGAGCAGACGAAACTCGGGCGTCCTCTAGGACAATTAGTATAATCGATCTCTTGCGACCGAAGTCCACACTCGGAGAAGGGAACCGTTTGATTAATTTTGGGCTCGAGCTCGGCCCGCCAGCATCTGAGGATGTGTCCTTCTTTGGAACTTCCAGGTCCCTCAGCCCGGAGAAGTATTCCAAAACAGACGGGTCCACGCCATCAAAAGTGGAGTGGAGAGGATCATCCGCACCATGGACCTCTTCATTAGACTTCTCTTTTCTCGCTTTGGCCTCCTCGAGCATGGACTCAGTATAGGAGGGCGTCCCCGAGATCTCAATTACGACCGCTTCTTTGGAGCAGAGCGGCATACTGTGGGGTTTCACCCCGGATATCCACATCAGTCTTTTGAGTTGGAGAGGGGCCGATCTCACGAGTTTCCCCCTCGGATGCCTCTGATTTCTCGGGTTAAGTCGTCCCATGGGAAACAAAAATGGGTTCATCCTCCGACTCATCCCTAAGCCAGAGAAGAGAGTCGGAATCCGGCGCCCAGGAACCGGAGCCCCTCCTAGGTTTACAGAGCACCCTTTTCTTTGGTTTCTTCACCTCGAAGAACGGGAAGCCCGGGGGTTTCCTCTTCCTTTTCTTCTTTTTATTTATGGCAGAAATAAAGCGATCAACGGACGAGGGCACATCCTCGTACCCTTCCAAAGGCCAAAGTTTAGTGGTCTTAGGCAAACCTGCAATAACAAAATGGAAGAGGAGTTAGTGTAATAAAAGATATAAATGTGGTAATGGCTATTTAGAAAGAGGCCTTACCATGAGAACGGGTGTAACGACCCGACCGGTCGTTTTGAGAGTTAGAGTCCCAACCCCCTAATAACTTCTTTTCCCACGTTTGTTTCTGCTATTGGGACTTGCCGGAGTTATTAATTATGGACACTTAGTCCCTAGATGTGAGTTTAAGCCTTAGAATTTGGACCGTAGTCGGAATTGTATGAAGACGGATCCAGAATGGAATTTTGTCGACTCCGTTAGCTTTGTTGAGTGATTTTGGAGTTAAGAGCGCGCCCGGAATGTGTTTTGGAGGTTTATAGTAGATTTAGGCTTGAATTGGTGAAAGTTAGATTTTTGACGATTTCGGTCGATAGGGAAAATTTTGATATCAAGATCGGAATGGAATTATGGAAGTGGTTGTAGGTTCGTAGTGTCATTTGTGACCTGTGTGTCAAATTTGAGGTCATTCGGACTAATTTTGACGTGTTTCGGCATCGTTTGTAGATTTTGGAAAAATGTTAAGTTCTTAGGCTTGAACCCATGTTTAATTCTTGTTTTTGGTGTTATGTGATGTGTTTTGAAGGCTTGACTAAGTTCGAATGAGATTATAGGATTGGTTGGTAGGTTTGGTTGAAGTCCCGGGGGCCTCAGGTACGTGTCGGATGCTCAACGGAAAGAAAATAGGACTTAGACAAATTCTGAAGTTGGCTCGTTCGGGTGTTCTCGCACCTGCGGTGGGGAGTCCACAGGTGCGACCCCGCAAAAGCGAGGAAGGAGGTCGCAGATGCAGTCTGAGGCATTAAGATCATTGGTCACAGATGCAGCTCAAGGATCACAGAAGCGTAACCGCATCTGCGATGAGTGAAGCGAAGGTGCGATTCTTGGGGATTTAATGAAATTCCGCAGATGCAGAGTGCCAGCCGCAGGCACGAGACTGCAGGTGCGGCCCTATGAACCACAGATGTGAAAATCGCTGGGCAAATATAGGAATTCAAGGGTTTGAAATTTCATAACACTAAAATCGATTTGGATCTCGATGGGAAACGATTTCTCGATGGATTTTGAAGGAAAATCATTAGGTAACGAATTATAACTCTATTTTGATCATAATAAAATAATCTAGTGTTGATTTCCTCTTCTAAATAAGGAATTGGAGGGGTAAAATCTTGGAAATAGGGGAAAAGGTTCCCCAATTGAAAATCTGAGATTTGAGTGAGATTTTGACGTCCGGTTTTGATGATTTTTGTTCGAGTGTTCTCATGATTTAATGGGTGTTCATAATTTGTAAATTTTACCCAATTCCGAGGCGTGGGCCTGGGGAGACTTTTTGGGGCGATTTTCCTAATTTGGCATTTTAGCTTCGAATTGATTAGTTGAACTAGGTTCTTGTAGTTATATTAACATTATGCAATTTATTTGAATAGACTCGGGCCATTCGGAGTTGGATACTCATGGCAAGAGCGTGATTTCAAGTTGATTTGAGCGGTTGAGGTAAATGGCTTGCCTAACCTTGTGTTGGGGACTTCCCCCTTAGGATATTTGATGTTATTTGTTGTGTGGGCACCGTGTACGTGAGGTACCGAGTACGTACACGGGTCGTTATTGCAAAATCCCATTTTACCTTCTTTAAACACAAATCGTTCTTCTTCTATTAAATTGCTCTAATATGATAAATTTTTTAGCTTAAATTAGAAAAGCATGCTTACGTGTTTAATTGCTTAATTGACTCTCTGTGCGCCATGTTTAGTTAAATTCCTATTTGCCTTATCTGTGACTACGGACGTATTCCGGGAGATCCCCTATGTACTACATATTTACTTTGGGACTATGAACGTATTCCATGAGATCCCCCCCTGTACAGCATATTTACTTTGGGACTACAGACGTATTCCCGGAGATCCCCCTGTACTGCATATTTACTTTGGGACTACGGACATATTCCGGGAGATCCCCCTGCACTGCATAATCATTTGAACTACGGGACGGTATCCCGGGAGATTCCACAATGGGTTTACCTTGTTCTAAGCCGAGCGATCCCTTGATTGTTAAGTTTCTCGAACTTTTTCTTTAACTGTTTACTGTAGAATTTACTTATCTCCTTTACTATTTTAAATTTATTATATTTACTCCAGTAGGGCCTTAACCTGACCTCGTCACTACTTGACCGAGGTTAGGCTTGGCACTTACTGGGTACCAATGTGGTGTACTCATGCCCTTTCCTGCACATGTTTTCGTGTGCAGATCCAGGTACGAGCTATCAGCCTCGAGGATTGTATTTGTTACTGATTCTAGGAGACTACAAGGTATTTCTGTCGGGTGCGCAGAATCCTCAGAGTCCCCTTCTACTCCATCGTTTAGAGTCTTTTTATGTAGTTCCAGACTTGTTTAGAGCTACAGTAGTTATTGGAGTGACATTTCTGAGTTATTGGGAGAATATTTTGTATGAGCCGAGCGACACTATTTTGCTATTTAGATTATGCCCTTATTTTCCTTACTTCTTGTGTTTTATTAAAGTTGTCCCTTAATATTACTTACCTAGTCATAGAGACTAGGTGCCATCACGATACCGTTCGGAGGATAAATTGGGTCGTGACAAGTTCGTATCAGAGCGTCTAGGTTCATAGGAGTCGCGAGTCATAAGCGCGGATCGGTGCAGAGACGTTCGTACTTATATTCGGGAGGCTGTGTAATTGTTAAGAACAATCATAGTTCTTGATTTCCCTGTCGTGCGAGTTATTGACATCAAAATCCTAAAATTATATTCTATTCTTTCTCACATATGGTGAGGACCCGTACTGGGAGGACCGACAATCAAGCACCCGATCCCCCTACAAGAGTCGCCGGAGGCCGGGGTCGGGGTAGAAGATGACCACGGTGTGCAGCCCGAGCACCGGCGCGAGCTGTGTCAGAGGATCCCCCAACAGCCTCAGCTGGAGGGCCAACACTGGAGGTTCCTATTGTTGTTCCAGCCCTCCAGGAGACTTTAGCTCAGTTCATGAGCAAGTTCAACACTCTAGTTCAGGCTGGACTACTTTCGATAGTTCCCGCTAAATCTCAGGCCGGGGGAGGGGCATAGACTCCCGCAACCCACACTCCTGAGCAGAGAGCCCAGGTTGATCAGGCCCCAGATTATATTGATATGCCCCAGTGGCTCCGGTTCAGCATGAGACCAGGGTAACTGCTTATGAGGCAAATCAGCTCAGACTTGAGAGGTACAAGAAGTACCACCCACCTACTTTCAGTGGACTACCTTCAAAATGATGCTCTGGGTTTTCTTGAAGAGTTTCATCGTATTCTCCGCACAATGGGAATTGTGGAGATGAGTGGAATTTATTTCACTGCATATCAGTGGTGGCGTGCCTATGAGCTAAGTAGTCCGGATGAGGCAACCTCACTCACTTGGACTCAATTTTCATAGATGTTTTTACGCGAGTATGTCCCTCAGAGCCTCAGGGATTCTTGGCACGCAGAGTTTGAGCAGCTGCGCCAGGGGGCTATAACTGTGTCGGAGTTTGCAGTCCATTTCAGTGAGTTAGCTCGTCATGCACCAGCTTTGGTTTCCAAAATCAGAGAGAGGGTTCGTCACTTCATTGAGGGAGTCCACCCTAGTATTCATACCAGTATGGCCAGAGTTGGAGATGGATATCACCTATTAGTAGGCAGTGAGTATTGCCAGGAGGGTAGAGGGCATGTTTTCTCGGGACAAAGTGGAGAGAAAGAACAAGAGGTCTCGAAAGACTGGTCATTATTCAGAAGCTATGCACCAGCAGCATGCTATGGTAGGGGTCTCGTGAGTCGCCCTGTTCATTTAGCTCTTCCAGCAGCCAGCGGTATTCCAGCTCCTCCTAGACCTCCGGAGCCCTATAATGCACCACTAGTATCCAGTGTGCCTCCTGCTCGAGGTGCTATTACCGGCCAGTCCAACAGGCCAGTTCTGAGTCAGTCTCAGCCGCAACATCCTCCGAGGTTTTTTTTTGAGTTTGGTGACACTCGTCACATGGTCAGAGATTTCCCAGAGCTAGGAGGGGTACGTCTTCATAGACTTATGCTATTCTTGATTGTCACACTAAGACCATGACGCTGACTATGCCAGGCTTACCGAGATTAGAGTGGAAAGATACCTTAGAGTTTACTCCCCGTAGGGTCATTTCTTTTCTTAAGGCTCAACGGATGGCTGAGAGATATCAGTGTTGATACCCCTACAGTTGAGTCAGTCCTAGTAGTAAGGGACTTCTCTAATGTATTTACAGCTGATCTTCCAGGTATGCCGCCTGATAGAGATATTGATTTCGGCATCGATTTGTTGCCGGGAACTCAACCCATTTCTATTCCTCCTTACCGTATGGCTCCTCCTGAGTTGAAAGAGTTGAAGGAACAGTTGCAGGAGTTGCTTCATAAGGGTTTCATAAGGCCCAATGTATCACCTTGCGGTGCTCCTGTCTTATTTGTGAAGAAAAAGGATGGTTCTATGCGTATGTGTATTGATTATCGGCAACTGAACAAGGTTACAATGAAGAACAGGTATCCTTTGCCTCGCATCGATGATTTATTTGATCAGTTACAGGTGCCAGGGTGTTTTCCAAGATTGACTTGCGTTCTAGCTATCATCAGTTGAAGATTCGGGAGCCGAACATCCCGAAGACTGCCTTCAGGACCAGATATGGTCACTATGAGTTTCTTGCCATGTCATTTGGGCTGACCAATGGCCCATCAGGCTTTATGCATTTGATGCACAGTGTGTTCCGGCCTTATCTTGATTCCTTCGTCATTGTGTTTATTGTCGACATCCTGGTATATTCCCGGTCTCGAGAAGATCATGAGTAGCACTTGAGGACCGTGCTTCAGACTTTGAGGGAGAAGAAGTTGTATGCAAAATTTTCTAAGTGTGAGTTCTGCTTGATTTAGTGGCATTCTTGGGCCACGTAGTGTCTTGTGATGGGATCAAGGTGGATCCGAAGAAGGTGGAGGTGGTGCAGAGTTATCCTAGACCATTATCAGCTACGGAGATCCGCAGTTTCCTTAGTTTGGCGGGGTACTGACGTCGCTTTGTAGAGGGATTTTCATCTATTATAGCACCTATGACCATACTGACCCAGTAGGGTGCTCCGTTCAGGTGGACTGAGGAGTGTGAGGAGAGCTTTCAGAAGCTCAAGACAGCTTTGACTACAGCCCCAGTATCAGTATTGCCTACAAGTTCAGGGTCCTACACTGTCTATTGTGATGCCTCGAGGATTGGCCTTGGAGCGGTATTATGTAGGACGGTAGGGTGATTGGCTACGTGTCTAGACAGTTGAAGGTGTATGAGAAGAATTATCCGGTTCATGATCTCGAGTTATCAGCTAGTGTTCACGCCCTGAAGATCTGGCATCATTATTTGTACGGTGTTCCTTGTGAGATCTACACTAAGCACCAGAGTTTACAGCACTTGTTCAGGCAGAAGGACCTTAATTTGCGTCAGTGAAGGTGGTTGGAGCTACTTAAAGACTATGATATCACTATATTGTACCACCCGGGGAAGGCCAATGTAGTGGCCGACGCCTTGAGTCGTCGAACGGAGAGTTTGGGAAGTTTGGCATATCTTCCAGCAGCTCCGAGGCCTTTAGCCTTGGATGTTTAGTCCTTAGCCAGCCAATTCGTGAGGTTGGATGTTTCAGAGCCTAGCCGGGTATTATCTTGTGTGGTTTCTCGGTCTTCTCTTTATGACCGTATCAGATAGCGCCAGTATGATGACCCCACCTTCTAGTTCTTTAGGAAAGGGTTCGGCGAGGTGATCCCAGGGAAGTGACTGTTGGTGATAACAGTGTGATGAGGATGCAGGGCCGGATCTGTGTGCCCAATGTAGATGGGCTTCGGGAGATGATTCTTGAGGATGCCCATAGCTCGCGGTACTCCATTCACCCGGGTGCCGGGAATATGTACCAGGACTTGAGGTAGCACTATTGGTGGAGAAGGATGAAAAAGGATATAGTTGGATTTGTGGCCAAGTGTCTCAATTTTCAGCAGGTCAAACATGAGCGCCAGAGGCCGGGTGGATTACTTCAGAGGTTAGAGATCCCCGAGTGGAAGTGGGAGAGGATCGCCATGGACTTTGTAGTTGGTCTTCCACGGACTTCGAGAAAACTCGATGCTATTTGGGTGATCGTGGATCGGCTGACCAAGTCAGCTCATTTTATTCCAGTTTTGACCACTTATTCTTAAGAGAGGTTGGCTGAGATTTATGTCACAGAGATTGTCCGCTTTCACGGTATTCCAGTACTCATCATTTCAGACAGAGATACACAGTTCACATCACATTTTTGGAGAGTCGTACAGCAGGAGTTGGGTACTCGGGTGGAGCTGAGCACAACCTTTCACCCTCAGACGAACGGGCAGTCCGAGCGCACGATTCAGATTCTTGAGGATATGTTATGTTCCTGTGATATGGAGTTCGGATGGTCATGGGACCAGTTCTAGCCACTTGCATAGTTTGCCTACAACAATAGTTACCAGTTAACCATTTAGATGGCACCGTACGAGGCTTTGTATGTTAGCGGTGTCGATCCCCGGTGGGATGGTTTGAGCTGGGCTAGGCCCGATTGTTGGGTACAGACTTGGTCTAGGATGCCCTGGATAACATGAAGGTGATTCAGGAGAGACTTCGCACAGCCCAGTCCAGGCAGAAGAGTTATGCGGACCGGAAGGTCCGTGATTTGGCATTTATTAATAGAGATCGGGTTTTGCTTCGAGTATCGCCTATGAAGGGTGTCATGAGGTTGGGGAAGAAGGGTAAACTGAGTAAGGTCGTTTTGAGAGTTAGAGCCCCAACCCCCTAATAATTGCTTTCCCCACGTTTGTTTCTGCTATTGGGACTTGCTGCAGTGATTAATTATGGAATTCGGAGAATTTTGGGAAAGTTAGTCCCTAGATGTGAGTTTAAGCCTTAGAATTTGGGCCGTAGTCGGAACTATGTGAAGACGGATCCGAAATGAAATTCCATCGACTCTGTTAGCTTCGTTGAGTGATTTTAGGGTTAGGAACGCGTCCGGAATGTGTTTTGGAGGTTTGTAGTAGATTCAGTCTTGAATTGGCGAAAGTTAGATTTTCGGCGATTTCGGCCGATAGAGGAAATTTAGATATCAAGCTCGAAATGAAATTTCGGAAGTGGTTGTAGGTTCGTAGTATCATTTATGACCTGTGTGTTAACTTTGAGGTCATTCAGGCTAGTTTTGACGTGTTTCGACATCGTTTGTAGAGGTCATAAGACTGTTTGGTAGGTTTGGTTGAGGTCCCAGGGGCCCCGGGTGTGTGTCGGATGCTCAACAGAAAGAAAATGGGACTTAGGCAAATTCTGAAGTTGGCTGGTTCTGGTGTTCTCGCACCTGCGGTGGGGAGCCCGCAAGTGCAGCCCCGCAGAAGCGAGGAAGGAGGTCGCAGATGTGGTCTGAGGCATGAAGACCATTGGTCGCAGATACAGCTCAAAGACCGCAAAAGCGTAACCGCATCTGCGATGAGTGGAGCGCAGGTGCGACGCTTGGGGATTTATTGAAATTCCGCAGATGCGGAGTCCCAGTCGCAGGCGCGGGACTGCAGGTGCAGCCCCATGAACCGCAGATGCGAAAATTACTGGGCAGATATAGGAATTCAAGGGTTTGAAATTTCATAACACTAAAATCGATTTGGATCTCGGCGGGAGACAATTTCTCGAGTGATTTTGAAGGAAAAATCATTGGGTAACGAATTCTAACTCTATTTTGATCATAATACAATAATCTAGTGTTGATTTCCGCTTCTAATTAAGGAATTGGAGGGGTAAAAACATGAAAATGGGGGAAAAGGTTCCCCAATTGAAAATCCGAGATTTGAGTGAGATTTTGACGTCGGATTTTGATGATTTTTGTTCGAGTGTTCTCGTGAGTGAAGGAGTGTTCATAATTTGTAAATTTTACCCGATTCCGAGGGGTGGGCCCGGGGAGACTTTTTTGGGCGATTTTCCTAATTTCGCGTTTTAGCTTCGAGTTGATTAGTTGAACTAGTTGCTTGTAGTTATATTTACATTATGCAATTTATTTGAATAGATTCGTCCATTCAGAGTTGGATACTCATGGCAAGAGCGTGATTTCAAGTTGATTTGAGCGGTTGAGGTAAGTGGCTTGCCTAATCTTGTTTTAGGGACTTTCCCCTTAGGATATTTAATGTTATTTGTTGTGTAGGAGCCGTGTACATGAGGTGACGAGTACGTACATGGGCCGTTATTGCAAAAATCTCATTTTTCCATCTTAAAACATAAATCGTTCTTCTTCTATTAAATTGCTCTAATATGATAAATTGTTTAGCTTAGATTAGAAAAGCATGCTTACGTGTTTAATTGCTTAATTGACTCTTTGTGCGCCATGTTTAGTTAAATTCCTAGTTTCCTTATCTGTGATTAGTATGAGTTGTAGAAATTCGATGCCATATCTTTCATTTTATCTTGCATCGCATATTTAAATTGGGACTACGGGCGTATTTTGGGAGATCGCCCCATGTACTGCATATTTACTTTGGGACTACGGACGTATTCCGGGAGATTCCCCCTGTACTGCATATTTACTTTGGGATTACGAACGTATTCCGGGAGATCCCCCTGTACTGCATATTTACTTTAGGACTACGGACGTATTCCGGGAGATTCCCCCTGTACTGCATATTTACTTTGGGATTACGAACGTATTCCGGGAGATCCCCCTGTACTGCATATTTACTTTAGGACTACGGACGTATTCCGGGAGATCCCCCTACACTGTATAATCATTTGGAACTACGGGACGGTATCCCGGGAGATTCCACCTTGAGTTTACCTTGTTCTGAGCCGAGGGCTCCCGTGACTGTTAAGTTTTTCGAACGTTTTCTTTAACTGTTTACTATAGACTTTACTTATCTCTTTTACTGCTTTAAATTGATTATATTTACTCCAGTAGGGCCTTAACCTGACCTCGTCACTACTTGACCGAGGTTAGGCTTGGCACTTACTGGGTACAAATGTGGTGTACTTATGCCCTTTCCTGCATATGTTTTCGTGTGCAGATCCAGGTACGAGCTATCAGCCTTGAGGATAGTATTTGCTGCTGATTCTAGGAGACTACAAGGTATTTTTGCCGCGTCCGCAGAATCCTCAAAGTCCCTTTCTACTCCATCGTTTAGAGTCTTTTTATGTACTTCCAGACTTTATTAGAGCTACAGTAGTTATTAGAAGCTTGTGACTTTGTGACATTCCGTGTCATTTGGAGAATATTTTGTATGAGCCGAGCGGCACTGTTTTGCTATTTAGATTATGCCCTTATTTTCTTTATTTCTTGAGTTTTATTAAAGTTTTCCCTTAATATTAGGCTTACATAGTCATAGAGACTAGGTGCCTTCACGATACCTTTCGGAGGGTAAATTGGGTCGTGACAACGAGCCTCCCATCAGCCCTTCGATAGTTCGCGTCATGTGCGTTCAAAGTACGATATCTGAGTACAGATGCCCTAGATCCATTACTTTGGCCGGGGAACCACATTTGGAACCCGAGCGACAACTGCATTACCACAAGCATGAATGAAAAGAAAGAAGTTGAAGAAAAAGAAATTTGACGTTTAAAGAGTGATTGCACTTACGAGACGCATTCCACTTCTCAGGGAATGACATGTTTGAACAACTAATTTTTTACCACACCCAAATTCAATTCTATTTTTTGGTATAAATATTTTTTTTAGGTCTAATCTTAATACTTTAAATTATTATCTTACTCTTCATAGGTTTTATTAAGAAAATTAAAAACTACAAAAATATTCACAATCTTAGAATATATATATATATATATACATATATAAATTTAGTTTCTTCTAATTTAAATGTAAGTTATAATAGTATTTTTCTTAGTAT